>APFE030948551.1:47263-85617 GCA_000404065.3 Pinus taeda | reverse complement strand
TATGTTTGTGCCAAAAAATTATCATGCGACCAAAATTGTCTCAAATTTCTTGAAATTTGGGCTGGAGGTTGTCTATGGAGTGCTATGACATGCCAAGGAAGCTTCAGCCAAGATTTAAATCTGATCTTGCTCTTTTGCCTCTTTTGCCTCTTTTGTTGCTTTGCTCAATTTTGCCTTCAAATTCCTATTTCATGCCTTGCGAACCTTGTTCCGTGCCCAATAGTGGTTTTTTCATGTTCCTGAGCATGTCCCTATCCTTGTTTGTTTGTGCCAACAACTTCTCTAAGTGGATGTGGATCCTCTCGAGCCAAATCTCTCAATCGGCCTCTATCTCTTGCTGAATAGGTGTCTTCTCATTTAGGCTTCTTTGGGCAGCCTGCTGGGCTTCACGGATGTTTTGCAGCTCCATGATCTCATGTTGGTCCTCAAGCTACTTATTTCTCTACTCCAGGTACTTCATGTTCCACTTGGCCCTCTCCAAGTCAAGGGACAAGGCCTCAATCTTTGATTGCTGCTCCTGGATGATCTCTTTGAGCTCTGCAGTTGTCGGTTCTTTATCTGTCTCATCATCATGAAGGAGAAAGAATTCGGTCTCTCGTTCACCTGATGGCTCGCCTGAAAGCCCCTCCTCATGCATTGGCTCCTTACTTCTATCCTATTCCTATGTCGTCAATGCCAGGAGCGAGGCCCCTTCCACCCCGCGTGGAGATAACACTCGCTTTGCTGCTGCAAACAAATGCCTACTGCCTCTCTAATAGGTGATGAATTCTAGCACACTAACAGTCTCATGGCGCTCATAACCTCATAGTCCGATGAAAGCTCAGATGCCATGACTGCTATATAAAATACCTTTGAGGACAAGAGAACTATTGTTTATGAACTGTACTTAGGCTGCCTTTTGATGATGGTGAACTTGGGTGTTGTTTTTGTGATATCTGCCACCAAGGGGAACAATGAAACAAAGGGAGTATTAGGAGGGAAGTAATGTGATGGGAGTAGGGAAGTTTGTTTAGGGATATGTGAGGGGTTTTGGGTATTTGATAGGGTATGGTTTTTGGAGGTAGGAAAATTTATATGGGGTAGGGTTTGTGGTTTTACTTTTGACAAATGTGAGGAAGGGATAGGAAATAGGATTTTAGTAGCATTTTAGGATAGGGAGAAATGGAAAAAGTAGAATAGGGAAGAAGGGAATGAGGTCAAAAAGGAAAAATGAAAAAGGAGGAAGAACCTTGGCACCAACACAATGAGTTTGTAACCCTAACAACATTTTCTTTGATGATTTTAGGTGGTAGGGTCTAAGAGCTTTTGTGCAACCATAAACTGCCATGAACTATCATCATACTAACATAAAAATGGATGAAACACTGAGAGATTGACCACACCTAGCAAATTCAAGGGATTGAAGGAAATTGGTTGCAAATTCTGAGCAAAACCAGCCTTGGCAGCTCTATGCGCCGCGCCTTCCATGTGCGCCGCACCAGTGTAATTTTACACTGGAAATTCTCCCTCTGTGCGCCATGCTCTGTGTGTGCATCACATCCTTTTCTAGGTGACTTTTGGAGGCCTTCCCGGTGTCAAAATTGGATGCAGGATAGCTCGTTGGAAAGTCTTTGAGTATAATTTCCAACCCAACTAGAATTTTTCAATTTGGAGTTCATTTGCCCTATCAAAAATCAATTCTCCCAAGACTGGTCAAAATGTGCCCAGTGAGGCTACCTCAAGGCAGAGTGTTGTTGCAGTCAACTTTTTGGAAGTTTTTCATCAACTCCAAATTGAGCTCATGATAGTGCATTAGAAAGATATTTGTGTCTAGTTATCATTTTCCTCATCAAGCAAGTCATTTGGCAACCAAGCTAGGAGAAAACTTGATTTTCCCAAGGTCACTTCAGAGGTGTATCAATTCTCCTAAGGCGATTGTATTTTTGAATTTTCTCTAAAACCATGATACCTGTGAAAAACGTGAAGGAGGTTTTTCTTCCTTGGCCTATTATGGATAGAAACCTCTCTCCGGTTTCCCAAATTCATCTTTTCTTTCTCCGAAACATCATTTGAGTGAAAACTACCCCGATGTGTGGAACAAGAGATTTGTCTAAATGAAGCGAAATGAAGGTGATAGGGGGCTTCTAAATTCTTGAGGAAATTTTGAGAAGTAGGGAGGGATGTTAGGAAGTATAGGAAAGTGGAATCTCAGAAATTGAGTGAGGGGAAGGGGTCCAAAAAGGCAAAACACAGGCCCAACCTAGAAAATTGCCAGGTTGTAGCAAGAAACTAGGGTTTGTGTGAAAATGAGGAATTTGGGGGATCTCAGTGATGGGAAGAGTTTGATAAGGTACTTTAGGATAGGGGAAGGTGTATGAACATTGGAATACAAGTTTTACTGATGATTTGACCGTCCGAGAGAAATTGCCTTCAAAACCCTAGGAGAGCGAAATGACCTTACCTAGGTGCAACTGAAGCATGAACAAGGTGTAAAATGACCCAGTGGAACTTGACATGATGATGAAAACCCTATGAATGATGGTAGACTTAGCTGAATGGTGACATGGACCGACATTTGGACAACTTTGAAAGGAGTGGAAGCAAACCCTAGACCTAATGCCTAGTGACCAAATTTTACTTGAAGAGTCACTGGAATGACAAAATTTGACCTTGACACCTTAAAATCACTTGTTTAAGAGCATGTTTGATCACTGGAGGAAGGCTGCAAAGACTGACACTAACAGATACGAAAAGTGCTAGCATGGACTTGTGTTCCCCATATCGTCGACTATATATTGGGAGACAACAATAGGCTTATATCATTTATCCATAGGAAGCCATGTCTACTGCCTTATCAATCGCAATTCACTAAACACAACATTCGGGAAGATTGACGACTGTACATAAGTCCTAGGTAATTTCTCTTTAATTTATCACCAAGGTGTCTATTGTAGTTTTGTGATTGGTTTGGTAATCCCTATGTCTAGATTCCCAGAGTAATCATTTTCATTCCTTTTCAACTCCTTAAAAGAAAAGGTCCATCTGAGTACTTGTAACTTCAGGCTCATTAAAAATCGAAGGCAACTAGAGTCATCTTTAGCTTTTTCTCGACTCTTAAAAAGTGAAAAAGAAAAGTTGTGTCAAAGCATCTTTAAAATTTATTTAATTCAGAATAACATCATTTTCCCTTTAATTTTGAGTTGATCAAGTAATCCACAATCATGGAAGAAAGTTAATCAAAATCCCGTCATTTGCAGAGACTAGCATGTCAACTATCTTTAACTCTGGAAACAAAGCCATTCTAGGAAAAAGGTATCTTTTAACTAAGTCCAATTCACTTGATTTATTTGAAACTTGTGTTTCAACATCATCAGAGACTACATTTACTCCGATCATTTCTGGTACAACTGCCTTTACAGAAAAAGTTTCGCAGCTACAAGAGGACATTAGAACTGATCCTAGTGTAACAGTAGACACTTCTATACCTGAAGCAACTCTAACTAGAGGTGATCCAAAGACGGAAGTCCACTTACCAGAACATCTGGAAGTTGAGTCCCAGAATTTAGAAGGTGTCACCCCTCCGGTATCTATCACTGAAGAAGCTATACTTTCTTTGGCTCTAGAAATATTTTATGAACTTGATGGTCTACCTCTTCCACTTGGACTGATTGCTATAGAGGAGATAGTAGAGGATCTTCCATCCAGTACCCCATTGCATTTTGGGACTGGGATTCATCTGTATCCTTCTACTCTTGAAGTTAGTTCTTTTAATCATCCTTCATCGCATGTTCGTGTCGCATTGCTAGGAAATATTTTGGATAGAGTAAACATGTCTAAGCAACAATCAACATCTAGGAATGTATCGTCTGATACAACTATAGTGGATCTTCCTACTACCATTCCTACAATGTTTTCTAGTATACCATCTGTCCCATCTAATTATCAATCACTAGCTGGAGTCCACTCAGGGACTGTTTTGACGACATGGTCTATTCCTATTTGTCCATCCAGAATCCCATCTGGTATTTCTTATGTTGAAACTCAGCAAACTGATCCTGTATTCCAGTATCAATTTTGGCATACTAGTCTTCAAAGACCGATATATCCTTTGAACACTAGACTGCCACCATATGGAGGGAATTATGCTTTTTCATCGTTCCTTCTCAGGGAACAACCATATGAGAGTTCACAACAAAATTTAGGTCAAATTAGAATTACATCCAGCGGTTGGGTACCAATACTGCCTCAGCAACCAAGGTTTTTATATTCAATGCAACTAATCCAACCTGTGTCGAATATTCCCACTACATCTGTTATTGTGACTATGTCACAAGTACAAGCACTACTTGTTGTATGTCAACCTCAAGTCTCTCAGGTTGCAATACAACAACCTCTTGCCTCTACGACTCAATCACAACCTTAGGTTAGTGCTTCTATACCTGGAATGACTTAGGCTCAAATGGGTATTATCACCCCACATCTTGGTCAATCTTCCAGTATTGGGCAATAGCAAATGGCCTGACAACGATGGTTGGTACAATATCAACAACCGCAATTCCAACAAACATACCGAGGACCTTAGCAACAAGGCTTTGTAGGTAATGGACAACTGCATTTTCAAAATGGTTATCAAAACCCACACTGTAATGCTTACCAACAACCTTATCAGAGTTACCAACATCAGATACATTATGCTGATATGCAAAGACCCACTACTCAGGTGATTCTATCTTTTCCTGGGTATGCTTCACCTAACCTGAATCAATAGTTGCCTTTTGTAGCAACTCTAGAATTACTAGATTTGAACCAATTGATGAATGATCCAATTGCATATGCCCCTTGGTGGCCAGCGATTCCTCATAAAATTTCCTCTGATATTCCTAAATTCAATGGAAATCCAGGTGAAGATCCATCGAATCACATAATGACTTTTCATTTGTGGTGCTCATCTAACACCCTAAATGATGATTCGATTAGTCTTCACCTTTTTCAGAGAATGCTCACTGGTCCAATAGCGAAATGGTATATTGAATTGCCTAGAGCTTTGTTTGATAACTTCAGTGCCCTTGGCACTACTTTTCTAACCCACTTCCAGTTACCGATAAGGTATAAAATAGGAACAAAACTCCTTACCAATTTTAAACAGACCACGACCACTCACATATCCGATCATATTCATGAGTGGCAATGGAGTCGTAAAATGGTAAAGACGTATGTTCCTGATCAACTTCTAGTTGAGTGGTTTATTAAGTCCTTATTGCCTTCTATTACTAAGGATGTGGCGAAGGAAGGAGTTTTCACTGAAGAGCAAGTCATTGCTCGTGCACAATATTTAGACTTGATATATACTCAATCTGGCACACTCTATGACAAAATTCCTGATGCTCCTAGACTAGAATTTTTTGTTCCTCCTCCTCCTAAATCGAATAAGGACTCTCATGCCGAAGATGGTGTGATCAGTACCTCAAGAACGCAAACCACAAAAGCTCCATCTAGTAAAGCCCTTGCAGTTTCTAGTCAAAAATAAAATGATAAACCTCTTGCTTCGGAGATTAATGCCATGTCATCTGTCAAAGGCAAGAATCCTAAGCAACCAGGGGGTAAGAAGAAAGGGAAAAATAATAAGAAGAAATAGGAGAATTCAACTCCTGAAAAATATTTTGAAAAACCTACTGGGCAAAAGAAACCTCATTATCCATGTTACATATATAATGACGAGCATTTCATGAAAGATTGTCCACATCGAGTTGAGGTTGCGAAATTTTTAAAAACTTCAAGTACCTCAGTGGTGTTGATTGATCCGTTTCCAAACCCAGAAACCAATCTGGTTGCTATCGATCATGCTTCCACATCAAAAGTGCTTATGCTATCCATATCAAAACAACAAAATGATGCTTTGATATCAACAAGGAACAAAGACTATGGGAATCCAAAGTTGTCGAACAACAAGGCTACAGATCAACCCAGTAGTTCGACAACAACTTCACCAGAAGTTGTTCCGCCCATCTTTCCTGAATTAACTATAAAGCTGCCAAAGGGAGTAGTACATAAATCAACATTTAATCCTTGTGCTTGAGTATCACAAAATTATAATATAGTGGAGGATCTAGCTCAATCACCATCCGCTATGTTGACCCTTGAGGTATTGTAGAATTGCCCCTCCCAAAAGCAAGCTTTGTTATTAGCAATAGGTGGGATTGATCCAACAGAATCCAATCTTGTGGCCTATAACCATAAAGGGTACGAACCTCAGCTACTGACCCAACTCGCTTTCCTTATACAAGTAAAAGCCCTCAATAAAACTGTTCATCGAACAATCATTGATGAGGGGGCATCTATTATGTCAATGAGTTGCTAGAAAAATTTTGGTTTACCACCCTTGTTGCGATCATCAATGACATTAAAATAATTTGATGGAAGAACATACATTCCGTATGGGATTTTAAGTAACTTTCAAGTTGAACTGGGGGGCAAGACAGTAGAAATTGGGGTCGAAGTCATTGATGGAAACCTTGACTACAATATCTTGTTGGGAAGGCCCTGGATTTATGCTATGGCTGCTGTTGTGTCTACATATTTTGGAAAGATTGCATTTCCCTTCCAAGGTGGAATTACAATCGTTGACCAACTAAACTTTTTCCGCAATATTTCACAAGCTACTAGAAACATTCAATTGATCCATGAAAGTTCTCATTCGCTTCAAAATGTCAGAGTAGGTATCCTACAAGACCCTTCCTTAATGGGTACTTTTGCCCTCTCGCCTCCAAGTAATCTAACGGAAGTGGCCACAGTGGAAACCTGTCATATGATCTCTTCTAAATTGTCTAAGATAAAGAATACCATTTTGATAGTGTGGATCATCACGAGATGTTACCCCTAAGTGCCATAGAATCTTTGTAGCAATCAATTTTTTGGGCCTAGGCAGCAAACTTAAATCAACACTCAGCAAGTGTTTGGATAGATAGGTCTCTAGAGTATGGTACCTCTTCCGATCCTTGGTCTCGTATACATTCTACAGATGAAGGAATCATTCAATCGATGATGATAGGAGAGACGTCATGGGAATATTACCACCATCGTTCCGACCTTCAAGATAACAATGAATATTATTCAAGCAACCTTAATCATCCTTCAATTTTTTATTTTTTATCAAATACAATAAATACAATGGATTCCGAGCGAAATCTGTCCAATATTGAAGAAACTATCACCATTAATATCTCAACCAAACCTAATGTTGAAGAGAATATTCATGTTGGCAAATCTTGTTCTCCTTCAAAACTAGAAATACATTGCGCTCTCCTTTGTGAATTCAAAGATGTCTTTGCATGGTCATATGAAGAAATGCCAGGCATTGACTCGAGAATCGTTGAATATGAAATCAAGATGTATCCAGATGTCAAACTAGTACGACAACAATTTCGACCTATTCACCCGAAGAAAGCCACTGCCATTAAGGCAGAAGTTGAAAAACTTTTGCATGTTGGTTTCATTTACCTTGTTCCTCTAACTGATTGGGTATCGAACATTGTTCCTGTGATGAAAAAGCAAGGAATAATTAGAGTGTGCATCGATTATAAGGATGTAAATCAAGTTTGTCAAAATGACAACTACCCTACACCCTTCATCCACCAGATAATTGATGAATGTGCCGGATGCAAAATCTTTTCATTCATGGATGGATTTTCCGGATATAATCAAATCAATATCCACCCACAGGACCAGTCGAAGACTGTATTTATATGTCTATGGGGCACATTCGCGTACCATAAACTACCTTTTAGTTTGAAGAATGCAGGGGACACTTTTTAGAGGGCAATGAACTACGCCTTCCATGACATCAGGCACTTCATTCAACCATATCTTGATGACCTACTGGCTCATTCGTGAAAGCGGATTGATCATCCACAAAACTTGAGAGCCATATTTCTAAGTTTTCGACACTACAAGGTATGACTCAATCCACACAAGTGTGTTTTTTGTGTTGGTTCTTCGATTACATGGTTTCGTAGTTTCTAAGGATGGAATTCGGCTCGACCCATTTAAGGTTCAGGCAATCCTTGACATGCCTCCACCTTCAAATTTTCTTCAGATTTAGAAACTCCAAGGGAAAGCTAACTTTCTGAGGAGGTTCATTCCACATTATGTCGAAATCGCTAAAGGTTATACGTGTCTTTTGAAAAAAGGAGTACCCTTCCACTAGGATCAGGTTGCACATGCTTCATTTGATGCTTTAAAAAGTTCCCTGGTAAAAGCATCATTAATGTATGCTCTTGACTATCAAAAAGACTTTAACCTGTATCTCACCACTACAAATACAACCATTGCCATGGTTTTAGTGGAAGAAGACAATGGAATAGAACATCCTATATATTATTTAAGCCACAACCTAAATGATACAGAAAGCAATTACTCCTATGTCGAAAAGATGGCTTTAGCAGCTATTCAAGTAGTACAAAGATTTTGACACTATATTCTCTTTTGCAAAACTACCATTGTGTCGGATTGCAATCCTATGACCTACATTCTGTCACATCAATTACTAGGGGGAAAATATTCCAAATGGATAGCCATCTTGCAAGAGCTTGATCTAGAATTCACCAAATCCAAATCAAAGAAGTCTCTCATCTTTGCAGAGTTACTTTGTGACCTTCCATCATCATCCAACGATTCAACATCCAAAACATCAATCGTGGATAAGACTCTATTTCTGATATTGTCAAGCGATCCATGGTACAGAGATATACCAGTCTATCTCCAAACCCAAACCTTTAGGCCTAATACCTCCCGCTCTGAACAATGGTGTATTCGATACCAAGCCAAAGATTTCATGATCGTCGGTGATGCACTTTACCGTCGTGGTGTCGATAGGGTTCTACGAAGGTGCCTCACGCATGAGGAGGCCGAAAAAACCTTGAATGACTCTCATTTAGGTGCATGTGTGATCCGAGTTGTATCCATAAAGAGAGATAAACAAAGCCATGGTTGTACCAGGTCAGGACAGACTTCAAAGAATCTACAACAGCGATCAAAAAAGCCTCTAAACTAGTGGCAATGGCAGCCAGTGTGGAACGACGAGGACCTTGGTCAAAGCGCACTGACCGAGGCCTATGAAGATTGCGTGGGAGGTGAGTTTATCCCCTAGGGGACCCGGATGGGGAAACAGAGGAGGTTTTTGCTAAGCACGATCACTGGTGAAAAACCCCAAATTGGAGAAGCTCCGAGTGCTCGGTCGAATGAGAGCCAGGAAAACTGTGGGATAAAAGCTAAAGCACTAAAGGAAGGACTCGCTCTGAAAACCCGCAGTATTAATCTGGGGCACCCTCAAATGGTAAGTGAAATTAGTGAAAATGGAGTGATCCCACTCAGCGGTCGATGCATGGCAAACAAAGGAGAGAGAAAACTACGTCTCATCACACGTTAACGATCGAGCTAGTCAATCGCGTAGGACAAGTGAATGGCATCAGATCTGGGGGCTCTAGATCTAATAATTGAGATCGCGCCTGATGGGAAAGTGGAATCAACGAGGGATTAAGCTGCAAGTTGTAAATATTTGATGTCTGATTTGACTTCCAAGGGGGCATAAGACTCATTCCACGACGTAACGGAAAAACCGAACCAACGAAGTGAATTGGCGCGACTGGAGGAGAACATGTGGCCACTCCCTATGAGCTTCATGATGACACCGAAAATGGAACTCTGAGCGAAGCTGTAGCAAGTGATCCAACGAGAAGTGGAAGAGGAATTAAAGAGCCATGGGTATGAATGGCCTTAAAGCCATGCACAAGAAAAACAAAAGCACACACAAAGAGAGAGAAAGACAACCACCAGAACCCCGAGAAGAGGATGGAACACAGAAAGGAAGAACAAAGAGAAGAAAGATAGTGAAGCAACAACAAAACGAAAGACAGAGGTCCGAGCCGACTGAAGGCAGCATTGAGCACCAAAGAGCTTGAGAGATTCAAGCCATCCCTAAGAGGATCTGTCAGACCCGAGAGGTCACAGAGCTGGTAAAAGTGTCTATGTACTCTAGTGGCTTGGGGCATCCAAGAACCACCCTGCCAAGTAAATTCCATTTTAGGAGACTCACATTGAGCTCCTTCATTGTAATTCTTTGGTTCAAGATACAATAAAAGAAGGCCACCACTGAAATCTGGACTGGAGATGTAGCCCTGGAAGGATAGGATGAACTCCTTATTAAATTTTTGTGTTCTTGTATTTGTTTACTGTGTTTCTCTGTTGTTTTCCATTTCAAGTGTCTGTGTATTTGCAATTTGTTCGATCTGTTGCTTAAATAACATAGACACACACACACCAACATATGAGTCTGTAATACCTTCATTTAATAAATCTTAACTAAGGTCACTCATAGGGTGATTATAAGATCAAGTGGTATTAGAGCTCTAGGTTGTAAGGTTAGACAAGCTTATGTTGGTTTAACTGTTGAATACTCACTAGATCAGACCTCAAATTAGGAGAAGGAGATTTGGTCGAAACTAATCCTAAAATTGGGAGAGTCTTAGAAGACAATGTCAGAGGAAGGTTCTATGGGGCCAGACCCTCAATTCATAGAGAGTTTCCTAGCTATAAAGTCTATGGTAGAAGAAATGTATAGGGACTTTAGAAAGCATAAGGATGAAGATTCATCAAGTTCTAAACAAGATAAAGAAGAAGATGAGTCTCATTCCCATGACCACTCAAAAGGAATAGGGAAAGAGGAAAGATTTCTCACACCTCCTAATAGCCCTATGCATAATAAAAAAGCATCTTTGATTAAGCTACATGTTAAATTTGACTTGCCTATATATGATGTAGAGTTGAATGTTGAAAAGTTGGACAACTAGATTAGACAAATTGATGTGTATTGCAAAATGCAAAGCATCGACTCAAACAAGAGCAAAATTTAGCTGGCAAGTCTATGCCTAGGAGGCACTGCTTTGGTTTGGTGGGAAGGTAGAACCCAATCTGACATAAAAAGACATGGGAAGACTATCTCTGTCTGGAGTGACTTTGTTTTTGCAATCAGGAAGCAGTTCTATCCATTGGCCTACATGCAACAAGCCATGATGGGTTGGAAAACTCTTTAGTAGTTGAAAAGGAAAAGTGTGCAAGGGTACACTCAATAATTTAGAAAGAGAGCATTGATTCTAGGGATCTCATTAGACTCGCCATAGACTCTTCTGAAGTACATTAGTGGTCTACACATCTACATGAGGCATACCATCCTCATGTTTAATCCCACTAGTATAGATGAGGTATTTGTACAAGCTACTCATCTAGAAGCTAGAGGAAAGAATGGAAATCTAGAAGTTGGGGGACCATCCCAACCCACTGCAAGCAAGAACAAGGAGAAAAGAAAGCAAAAGTGGAAAGCGAGGAAGGCTAACACTGCAGAAAAAAGCAAAGCTTCATGCACTCACTATAAAAAGGTGGGGCATGATGATGAGCATTGTTGGATTCTGCATCTAGAGCTGAGATCTAAGAAGTCCGAGGGAAAGAAGAAGAAGACTGCTGCAGCTATTCAGAAAGATTTGGGGTCAGACTCGGGAGATGAAACAATCATTGCAGCCATAGGTATAAAAGGTAAGAATTCTGAAGTATCTACTAGTAATTCTGGTCAAACTATTATTGATGAAGAACATGGGAGAAAAAGACATGAGCTTTTCCATATTCGAGTTATTTCCAAACATCAAAAGATTGATACTTTGTTTGATAGTGGCTCACAAGTAAATTTTATTTCTGAAGCAAATGTAAAGAAATTGGGATTAGCAACTACACGTCACAAGAAACCATACCCATTAGGATGGTTGAATGATAAAGCATAACTACAAGTGACTAGATAGTGTAAACTCAAGTTTTCTTTTGGATCAACTTTTGTAGATGATGTTGAGTTAGACATAATTCCTTTGGATATATGTGGAATTGTTTTAGGAAGTCATTACTTGTATGATAGAAAAGTTATTTTCTATAGAGCTGAGAACAAGTGTCTACTTGTTTAAGATGGAATCGAATACTTTGTGAGAGCTCACAAGCTCAAGAATAATTATACTCTCATAAATTCTCGACAGATGAAAAGAATGATAAATTCATGCAAACAATTCTTACTAATGGTTGTAAAGGAAAATAAACTTGATGAAACCAATGTATTTGAGGGTTGTAATGCTAAGCAACAAGATGATATAGAAAAGATTTCTTCAGAGCAAGATGTCCTGTTTTAGGAACCTAAAGGGCTTCCACCCAAAAATGAAATAGTACATGATATTATTTTGCAGCAAGATGTTTCATTGCCTAACATTGGAATGTACAAGTTGTATGCTTTAGAGAATGTTCAAATCAAGAAGCAGGTGCAGGAGTTGCTCGAGAAGGGGTTCATCAGGCCTAGCACATCACCATGTGGGTCACCAATCGTTTTGGTGAGAAAGAAAGATGGCTCGTGGAGAATGTGCATTGACTACCGAGCACTGAATAAGATAACAATAAAAAATCGTTCTCCCCTTCCTTGTATAGATGATCTTTTAGACCAATTGAAGGACGCTGTTTATTTCACCAAGATGGACTTGCACAGTGGATACCATTAGGTCAGAGTTACAGAGCAAGATGCATGGAAGACTACTTTCAAAACAAAGCAGGGATTGTATCAGTGGCTGGTTATGCCTTTTTGCTTGACCAATGCCCCTGCTACTTTCATGAGAATAATGAATGATGTACTCAGGCCTTTTCTTGATGATTTTGTTATTGTGTATCTAAATGACATTCCTGATTTTTAGCCAAACGTGGGAAGAACACTTAAAGCATGTTAAGGAGACATTAGATGTTTTGAAAAGAGAAAAAATTTATGCTAAACTTTCAAAATGTGAGTTTGGCAAAACATCTCTAAATTATTTGGGTCATATAGTAGGGGGTGGTGAATTGAAAATAGATCTCTCTAAAGTGGTAGTCATTGTAAACTGGTCTAAACCCAAGTCTGCTATAGAAGTGAGAAGCTTCTTAGGAGTAGCATAATATTGGAGGAAGTTCATTTCGAACTTTTCCTCAATTGCAACTCCCTTACATGCTTTGACAGGAATGAACAAGGTGTTTCAATGGGGAGGCAAACATCAGAAAGCCTTCGACACCTTGACAAAAAAGATTAGTACAACACCTGTACTATCACTGCCTGATCTACAAAAACCGTTTGAGATCCAAACAGATGCCAGTGACTATGCCATGGGAGCAGTGTTGACACAACACAATAAACCCATATGTTATCATTCTGAGACTTTTAATCCTGTAGTAGTTAACTATCCTACATATGAAAAAGAATTGTATGCATTACTTCAGAGTGTGAAAAAGTGGAAACATTACTTAATGGGAAAAGAGACAGTAATACATACTGATCATCAACCACTTCAATATCTACACTCCCAAACTAAGTTGTAGCAATCAAGACACTACAGATGGATGGGTTTTCTACAATAGTTTCATTTAGTCATCATATATAAAAAGGGCATACATACCAAAGTTGCAGACATGCTATCTAGACCCATTATAAATGCATCTACTATACTTAAGCATAATTTTGTACTACATGAAAGCTACATTGAAAAATATGCTCAAGATGTAGATTTTAAAGATGTATATGCAACTTTGAGTCAAGGCAAAAAGGTAGAAGAATTGGGCTATCATGTGAAGGACCGATTCTTATATCATTGTGGGAAACTTTGCATTCCACAAACAGAGAGAGTAAAGATAATTAGAGAGGCACACATTTCTCTGATATCAGGTCACTTTGGGGTAAGTAAAATAGTTGCATAGCTCCAAAGATTTTGTTATTGGCCAAAAATGAATGAGACATTTTCTAGATATGTAAGAGGGTGTACTATGTGTGCTAAAAGAAAACCTAGCAATAGAAATAGGCTTGTACACTCCCCTACTTGTTTCTTCTCATGCTTGGGAAAGTCTTTCCATAGATTTTGTTGGAGGACTGCCTAAATCTACGAGAGGTCATGATTATCTGTATGTGGTTGTGGATAGGTTCAACAAAATGTGTATTTTGATACCTTGTAATAAACAGATTGCAGCTGAATAAATTGCAAAAATATTCCTTGAAGATGTATGGGTTCATTTTGGATTACCCACTTCTATTGTATCTGATCGAGACACCCAATTTTGGGGGAAGTTTTGGTGTCGTTAGTGGGAGCTGATGGACACCCAACTGAAGAAAAGCACAACTTTTCATCCACAAACTGATGGCCACACAGAAGTAGTTAACAGGACAGTGATCCAGTTACTCAGAGGATATTGCAACAAACATCCTAAGCTTTGGGATGAACATTTGTGTTATGTGCAACATGCTTACAACAAAGAAAAACACTATTCTACATAGAGATCTCCTTTTGAGACCTATTTTGGTTTCATACCAAGGTCTCCTTGGATTTTGTCTTTGGTAAAGATACCACAGTTGATGGACACAGTGATGTGGACAAGGCAACTAGGTTCATTGAATAAATCCAGGAGATCCACCAGGTAGTACATGAACTGCTGGAAAAGAGCCAAGACAAATACAAGGCAAGGCATGAAAAGCATCGGATGGACCATAGTTTTCAAGTTGGAGACTAGGTGTGGATAGATATCAGCAAAGACAGGACGCAAGGTGAAGGTAAAAAGTTAAAGCCTATCAGGTATGGACATTTTAGGATACTTGAGAACATTGTTGAAAATGCCTTTCACCTTGATCTACCAGCTTACATGCACATCTACTCAGTGCTAATTGTAGATTTCTTGAGATTGTTTGAACCTTCAATGATTGAGGATCCTAAAGAGCAAAGTCAATTGACTTCTATTGATGACCTACTACCTGAATATCTGAATGAATTGCAAGAAGACATAGTATTGGACAGGAAGGTGAGGATGACGCGCAAAGGAGATGTTGAGTACCTTAGAATTGGACTCAAAGGTTCAAATCTGAGCAGTGCAAAGTGGATTGAGATTGGGCAAGTGAGATAGTATTACCCTCACTTAGTTGATGCTTGAAAGAAAATCAACTTTTGGTGGTCCAAAATCTTTTCAGTGGGAAGGTCATGATCCAAATTGGATCCATAAAGAGAGATAAACAGAACCATGGTTGTACCAGGTCGGGATAGACTTCAAAGAATATACAATAAAACACCTCTAAACCGGTGGTAATGGCAGCCAGTGTGGAACGATGAGGACCTTGGTCAAAGTGCGCTGACCAAGGCCCATGAAGTCTGCACAGGAGGCGAATTTAGCCTATGGGAGCCCCAAATTGGGAAACAGAGGAGGTTTTTGATGTGCAATTAGCACTCCGCTGGGCGAAAAACCCCAAATTGGAGAAGCCCCTAGCACTCGGTCCCATGAGAGTCGAGAAAATTGTGGGATAAAGGCTAGAGCACTAAAGGTGGGACCCGCTCCAAAAACCGGAGGTATTGATTGGGGGCACCCTCAAACAGTAAGAAGAATTGGTGAAAATGGAAATATCCCACTTAGTGGTCGACATGTGACAAGCGGAGGAGAGAGAAAACCACCGCTCATCACAAGTTAACGGTCGAGCTAGTCAACCACACGGGACGAGTAAACATCATTGGATCTGGGGGCTATAGATCTAATGGCTGAGATCGTGCTCGATGGGAAAGTGGAATCGATGGTGGATTAAGCCACAATTTGTAAAGATTTGATGTCCGATTTGACTGCAAAGGTGGTAGAAGACTCATTCCATGACACAATTGAAAAACCAAACTAACGACGTGAATTGACATAGCTGGAGGAGGAGATGTGGCTAGTCCTTGTGAGCTTGATGATGACACCTAACAGGGAACAAAAGTGAAGTTGTAGCAGGTGATCTAATGGGAAGTGGAAGAGGAATCGAAGAGCCATGGGTATAAGTGGCCTTAAAGCCATGCACATGAAAAAAAAACCAGAGAGAGAGAGAAAGACAACCACTAGAACCCTGAGAGGAGGATGGAACACAGAAATGAAGAACGGAGAGGAGAAAGATAGTGAAGCAATAGTAGAATGGAAGACGGAAGGCCGAGATGACTGAAGGTAGCATCGAGCACGAGAGAGCTTGAGAGATTCAAGCCATCCATAAGAGGATCTGTCAGACCCGAGAGGTCACAGAGCTGGTAAGGAAAAGAGTCTATGTACTCTAGTGGCTTGGGGCATCCAAGAACCACCCTGCCAAGCAAATTTCATTTCAGGAGACTTACAATGAGCTCCTCCATTGTAATTCTCCGCTTCAAGACACAATAAAAGATGGCCACCACTGAAAACTGGACCGGAGATGTAGCCTTGGAAGGATAGGGTGAACTCCTTATTAATTTTTTATGTTCTTGTATTTTCTTACTGTGTTTCTCTGCTATTTTCCATTTCAAGTGTCTGTGTATTTGCAATTTGATCGATATGTTGCCGAAATAACATAGAAAAACACACCAACATATGAGTCTGTAATACCTTCATTTAATAAATCTTAACTGAGGTCACTCATAGGGTGATTATCAGATCAGTGTGGGGGGAATCTATCTGGTTACGCTACTGCAGAAAATATCTTATGATCTGCTTACTTCTGGACCACCATACTCAAAGATTGCATAATTGTAGTCAGAAGTTGCCATGCTTGTCAGATTTTTCATTGCAAAACCAGATTACCACCTGCGCCATTGCATCTAGTAGTTGCTGTTGGACCATTCACTAAATGGGGCGTAGAATTCATGACATGTAACCCCACCTCAGCTACGGGGCATGGGTATATTATAGTCATTGTCGACTATTTTACAAAATGGGTCGAGGTAATGCCTACATTAAACAACAGTGGGAAAATGGTTTCTCTTTTCTTTTTTAATCATGTAGTCTCTAGATTTGGTGTTCCACAGGCTATAGACATAGATCATGGATCACATTTTCGCAATCACATGATAGTTGAATTGATTGCCAAATTAGGACTATCCCACGATAGTTCTACTCCATATTATCCATAGGCTAACGAACAAGTTGAGGTAGTCAACAAAGTCCTTAAGCGCATGTTGCAGAGAATGATTGGAGTCCACAAACAGAATTGGCATTTAATCTTGTACTCAGCTCTGTGGGAATATAGGACTTCGGTGAGAAATGCAACTGGATTTAAGCTTTTTTAGTTGGTGTATGGTCTGGAAGCTGTCTTACCAATTCAGTGCGAAATTTTGTCTCTCAAGCTCGCAATTGATTTGCTTCCCGAAACTTCAGAGGAAGAGGCTCATTTCTTGGAACTAATCCACTTGGATGAAAACTGTCGTGACGCTGCATTGGCTAACGAAGCTCATAAGAAACGTGTCAAGGCACAATTTGACAAAATTGTCAAGCCTCGTGTCTTCTCAAAAGGTGACTTGGTCTTGCTTTACGATCAAGACTCTAATAAACTGGGAGCAAGTAAGTTCGAACCATTATGGATTGGCCCCTACATTATTAAACAAGTATTGACAAAAGGAGCCTATGAGCTAGTCGATTATGATGGGATTCCACTATCACAACCCTGAAACGGGTTGTATCTTAAATGTTACTATGCTTGATTAAGTGTAGTAATCTCTTTGTTTTGTTACATTTTTGTTTTCCTTTAGATTTATCATTTTGGTTAGGTAATCCACTTCGCTTTTGTTGTAGATGGCAGACATTTTGGAAGCATTTGTTGGGTATGCCGACGGAGCTAGTCGTAGTACGCGGAACCTATATTCCGCAGCCTGGGCCATTTTTGCTCCAAGTGGTGAGTTAGTGAGTTTGAGGGGGATATGTATTGGTCGATTGAAGAACAACATCGTTGAGTATAGCATGTTGATTGAACTTCTCTCTGATGCCATTTCGCATGGCATACGCCGACTCGTTTTCAAGCTAGATTCGCAACTCATCATCCTACAACTTATTGGAATTATTCCGTTCGGAACCCAACTATTTATCATATGTTCTTAAGAGTCAGGATGTTGGAATGACAATTTGATTCCATTCAATATCAACACATTTCCAGAAACTTAAACGCATTAACTGATTCATTAGCAAACTATGTGTTGGATAGACATTTGTAGCATTTGTAAAGAAATCATTTCACATTAACATTTGCATCAGGATTGCATAAATTAACCACAATAAAACTCTGAAAATAAAAAATATATAACTGTTTATAGTTTTTACAAAATGTTTTATGTCCAAGACAAAATCGGTCATATGACCCAGAAACTCAAAAATGAATGCAAAAAAGCATCCTATACTAATGATGCTAGTGATAACATGTCACCACCTATGCAATCATGCGCAAGAGCTTGGTCCATCGACTTGGCATTCCAGTAGTGTGGTGCTGTAACCTCAGAGGTAACTCATCAGTCCTAACATCCTAAATACCGAGAGTGGGGCCCTCGATCTGATCCTCCAGCACTGCCAGGGTCTCTGCTATGTCCAGAACTCAAAGGACATCCCTCCCTACAACTTCTCATGTTGGAGCATCAATTGCCACCCATGGGCGTGCCGCTGGTCATACTGGCCCAATATTTTCACACACACATGAGTTTTATTAGTCTTGATAACATTTAAAAACACAAAAAAATTATAAAACTGATAAACAAAGATATGGTCAAATCATTTTACCTATGACACTCCACTGCTCGCCAGCTGGTAACGCTAAATCCGGGTCACCTCAGAAATGCATCCCGACATATGGGTACTTCGCAAAGACCATCTCTTGATGGTCAAACCACTCGAGAAGCTCCATAATCCCAAATTTGAAATGAAATGGTGAAAGTGAGATGTTGGACAACCAATGAAATAATCTAATGTGCTAAATGATGAATTTAACATCTTTGACCACTATACTGAGCACATTTTTTCCCACGGTTCAAGCTCATTAAAAAATGAACCGAGCTATGAGCAATGTTATTGCATGGTTCAAGCTCATTAAAAAATAAACCTACCACTGAGCATAGTTTCTCCCGGTTCGAGCTCGTTAAAAAATGAATCCACCCTCGGCAAATAACCTTTGTGATTGCCCTACTATCATCCTTTTGAGCCTTGGTTGTGTTCCTACCATCACCTCCATTCTTTTGGCCGATCATATGCTTCCACTTGATTAATTACCTTTTTGAGGAACAACTACAATGAGTCGTCTTGTTAGCCACCCTCTTCACATCACCATGTTTTGAGAAGTTCCAAGCTTACCTAGAACCAGTTGCTACCCTAAAACGCCACTCATTCCTCAAAAACAAGTCTCCTTTAAACTCTTTTCAGACTCGTTAAATATGAAAATATTGTCGAGCTATTAGTCTTTCCAGCTCATTAAAGTAAGGGGAAGTTCCATCCCTCCTATATATTTTAATCTTTTTCGGACCTGAGGGATTATCTCACAAAAAATTTTGAGCGCTTGTCTTTTCGACTTGCTAAAGTTATCTAAAAATCATCCCTTTCATATTATTTTATCCTTTTTAAGAATTAAGGGATTATGCTACGAAAAATAACTACTGTATTTTCCTTTTTGTTCCTTTTCAAACTCTCTAAACATGAAAGGAACCGAGTTATCCTTGTCATTAGACTCGTTAAAACAATAGCGATAAACTTGTCCACCCTGACAAGAATGAGTTTCATTGTCACTAGGCTCACTAAAACATAGCGACAGGTTTGCCCGAAGGGCAAATTATAGAACAAACATATGTTATCCTCCTCAATCTTGACAAAAATAAAGATGTACTTGTCTGCAATGACTAGGGAAAAAGGGAAGAAAACTTGAAGAATTTTATTGGTAGCAGGTCACTCTTGAACATGACACTTTCACTCCATCACCATGATTGAGTCGGGTTGGGTTATTCCATTCACCAGTCATATTACCATTGGTCTTCCATACCATCCATTTTTTGGGGTTAATGCTACCAATCCATCTCAGTGTCGCCGATATGTTCAAGAGAATTCATTTAGAGAATTCGCCATCCAGTTAATGCCTCATCCACTGCAATACCTTCATCCTCCATTTTTCATGACCACCATTCCTGAACCTTGTATCGTCAGATCATTTTTCACCTCCAGAAAATCATTTGCTTCGTTTCACATCATTGATGTGGGATACATTAAGGCCCTCCTACGACGGGTCACTTCTTGTCGACATCAGCTCATTATCCAAGAAGTTGGATTAGAAAAAACCCTTTCAGTACTTTAAAGCTTGCATGCCTCAATGGCAAGTTTGTCACTTCCGGCGACAGGTTTATAGCAATGGCCTTCGACCGAAATATTTTGTGTGGTGTTTGACATTGGATCATATATTCACACCACGTGAATTGTACTATAGTACCTTCAGGGTCATTATCATTATCGGTGATTCCTCTCACGTCTATTAACAACTCACATTATTAGCTGGTAATTAGATGATGTCTATCCATGTTCAACTTTAGGACATATTTTCACATGGATCGACTTGTACATCAGGCAAGGATTGAACGAGTTTGAAGACCCTGGATCTAGTTTCATCCATCCGGGCTGTGATATATTCAAGAATATAAGGACATCAGATGTACACGGAAGCTACACAGATGATCATCCAAGCTAAGGGATGATGACTCTACATATAAAGAATCACCAGTCTACAACTGCAGACGATTATCTATTCTATGTACATGAAAATGAATTTATAAAGCTGAGCATGGGAATGCCCACCTCAGCTAGATCATGGAAAATTATATTGTGATGATGTATTGTATTGTATCTTATATAGGTCACCTTCCTGGTCGAATAACTCAGATCCTCATGATAAAGCATTTCATCTGAATTCAAAAGATTTACGACTTCATGCTTTAGGGGACAACTGTTATAGAAATATTTGGGCACTGCAACCCCAATCTTATATGTCAATAAACCAAGGGCTATTTAAACCCTAAAAGTGTTTTTTGATACCCTAAAGGATCATGGTCAACTGATTAGATCATTCCCTAGAAGTTCCACCTGAAAAACCACTCAGAACTGGCCAAAACTAGACCATACTCACTGCTCCACTGTCAGGGTGCAATGCATACTGACTCCTACACTAGCCACGTGTGATGCATACTGAAGAGGCCTTTTGTGGGGGCAATGAGCGAGAATGGAGAAATGTCCAAGATATTTTTCTAAGTGGATGCTCATGGAATCTTCTAGAAACTTCTCCTATGACACTTGCCTCTCTGAATTCACCTAGGGATAAGTAAGAGATCCAAGAAATCTCCAAGTGTAACCAAGAACAACAAGTGGAATGACACTAATAACACCTAGAGATGACTCATACCCTTGCAAACATCTATAAATGGATATGTCATCTGAGAGATCTGGAGGCTCGAATTTTGTAATTTGTAAGGAAGTGCTGATAGTTTGTCTTTGAGAAGGAGCATTGTATTGTTGGGTGATCTTGCTTTTCATGAGGTGAAGAGGGCTTTGATGTTGGGAGGATGATGTTGGATCAGACAGCTGGGTTGTAATTCTCCCTTCTATTTTAATAAATTTCTTTGAGTTTTCCTCCATACAATCATGTATTTGTGAATATTGTTATTTGTGAATGACATTATATGTTCATTATATTTCTAATTCTGCAATGCTTATGATATAATAGATCGAGATGATTTGATGGTGTTCAGTTACTTTGCCTCTACAGGTATTCCTTAAGCAGGATAAGTAGGAGAAGAGTTGCAAGCTCTATCAAGGGGGAGAGAAATCAAGCAAGGAGTCAAGCAAAGATTCAGGTTGGTTTCTTTGCCTCTCTCTTATCTATCATACATAGAGGAAATCCCAAATTTCTTTGATTGTTTGTTTCTAGGATATTTTCCAATCCTAGAGGGCCAACAGATCAAAAAGACTTTAGTTTTCCCGGAAACAGTCATATTCTTCAAAAGTTCTTAAAAGTCAAGGACAACATTCCTACAGTTTATCAACCTAGGGTGTTTTGCAACATATTCTCCATTGATCTATTTAATAATTAATTCAGAATCTCCATGAACAATAATTCCTTTAGCACCTAACTTCTTCAATAGTTGCAATCCTAAGAGAAGTGCCTCATTCTACTATATTATTAGTGCAATGAAAAATGAATTTATAGGAATGACCCTATACATGATTGTATCCTAAATTAGACACCCAAACACCTGCCCCTAAACCTAATTTGCTATAAGAGCCATCAAAGCACATGTTCTAAAAAGGTTCAGTATCAATGTTTTGCTGCACAATTAGAGTTTGATTTTCCTAATTTTCATCAATATCATTTTCTTCCTGGGTGACCGGTGCATCGGTGTCCTCATCATTGTAAACAATGAAGGAGTCAAGGTTAGAAGGAACAAAGTAGAGAGGGTAGTTATGTAGTTTATCTTGACTGTTGACCATTGTGGAGCTATAAAAATGGTCTCTTTCACCTCTAGTTACCTCACATTAATATTTCAATCCGGGAATGTTTTGCTATTTGAAAGAGTTTCTCAGTCTGAGGCTTAGCATTTGTCAGAGTAATGCTCGTAGTACAGCTGTTTTGAAACTACAAAAGTAAATTGATGCGTGTCTACAACTTAACTACTTCAAAAGGCTAAATCACACACTCAGATATGAAGCAATGCATCAGTCAAGGGTTCGGTAGTAATAACCCATCCCTTTAGAAATTGATGGAAAAGAAATCGGAGAACAGATCAGGGGTCTAGGAGCCAAGTAGCAGATGTCGATGCTCACTGCAGCCTCAGATCATCCTTAACATATAAGAAATGAAACGACAGATAAAGAGAACATCAATGAAATAGATCAACAAACTTGAAATGGAACAACAATTCGGAAATGAAACAACAAAACAACAATTCGGAAATGGAACAACACTTAAGGAATCGAGCAGTAACTAAGTTCAACAAGTTGTGAATCTATTCAATCACACCAATCCAAACATCAATCCTTCATTCTTAAAGATGTACACACACTATGGAACAGCATTGCCTACGGATCCAAGATGGAACAACACTGAAAACCATATAAACATGATGTGCTTAGTCTGATTCCGTTATTTCTCTAAGTAAAAGCATACAATTGCATCTCAAGATGAAAACAATAATATTCAAGGATTCAATAATCATATAAAATCAGAACTTCCAAGATAAATTTTGTAATGCTAAGGCACAATCGCATAACACAAAAACTCTGTAATGGAACAACAGTATCCTATAGATACTAACCATATTATACCAACACTTAAAGGAATAGTAACATGATGCAGCATCAATACAACACTTTTGTTTGCAGGAACATTAAATGGGTTAAACACAATAGAGCATGTGACATAAACTTTATAAAACACGGCAGATTACCAGATCACGTTGATAAGAAAACCACACAAAAACCACGTGTAATGGTACAAGAGCAAGTGTCCTCCAGGGTCGGGTCCTTAGCCTCCAGGGGTACACCGCTTAAGGTTGATCCAGGCTCAAAGATAAAAGAGTAACCAAGTCTGTATTAATGCATGAAGTAAAAGTACAGAAACGCAAGTCTTAACAGGACGTAATGATCATAGCCTTGATATTTTTAAAAGAAATTACATAAAAGCATAATCATCTCTCCTTAGCTAATAATGCTATCCATTATATAAGGATGGTGACTAAGATATATAGATGTAGAAATAGATAAAACAATGATCAGGGATTCGTAGAATTGTTAATCTTGAGTTACTTCTTCTCTTTTATGCGCCGAGCTGGTATCTCCGCTTCCTTTCCTGGGTTGGTCCATTTTGATCTGGTTTGCATGCGGTCTCCCGTCAAAGGGACAACAGTTAGTTCATCTTTGTCTTTTCCTTTAGGATGGCCACTTTTCATTTTTCCTCCCTCCTGTACATGGAAATGACAATTGTCAGCGATCTATATTAATCTCACATGTTTCGTTATAATTCTTTATTATTTTCTAAGTTCATAATGAAAAAATGCTTATAAGTCCTGATGAAAAGATACTGAAATAACCATCAAAACATACCTTCCTTGATACTCCACACACCCCCCCAGCTTACCCTTTTTCATGGCCTCATGAAAACATTGTAGTTGACATGCAAGGCAGTGAGTGAGTAGGCTGGAGATGGAATCTCATGTGAGGGCCTACAACTGTGATGCGAAACTAAATGATCAAAGAAATGGCCTGTCTGACCCTCAGGGATCTCATACAGGGCTTGGTATCCGGGTGCAGGATGCCAAATGATTGGACTCTGGAACCCATATCATAACTAGGATGGCCCTACCCTCAAAACAATTTCGCCACAGAGGGGAAAACGGTTGGTAGAAAGTTTAAAATTCTCATACTTAAATGGTTCTTTGGGCTGGATATTCGGATTAGATATTCGACATCGAAATTTAGCTGCATCAATGGTAGGGTCTTTGATAGAGGAAAATTATTCAAGCCCCTACCGAATGATTGCCTCATGCATGGGTCCTAATGCTTCAATCACTCAAGGAGCCTTCATGGGATTCCTATGTCTCCTCCATAACTATGCTGGGTCCCTAGGCTCAGCTCTTACTCATAGATCTAATCTGTTTTCTTGTCTTTGAAAAGCGTTATAGGCTTTGAGCCATTTAATTTGATTGACTGCAAATGAGATAAATGCTTGCAATTGAATGTCCCCAACAAAAGGGCCAGGGTTCAGTTCAGTCTCTTATTCTAGTACAAGGTTATGCAAGTAAAATCCACACAATAATCTCTGCACTTTTACTGCGTAGTGTTTACAGTAGTTTATGAAATAATCTATGGTTTTAATTTGTATGGGAGCGCCTGCTTTAATAGCCTTTATTTTCAATTGTAAATACCTTTCCATTAAAAATAGGGCATAGTTCTTAGCAGGGGCTCTACATGCTAGGACGTCATTGTATAGAGAACACAAGGTATCCATCTATTTGATAACTACATCTAATCTATGAGTTACCTTTGCAACCTTCTCTTATTCCTTCCGCCATCCTTTGAAGGCCTGTCTTTCAGATAAGTTGATGTTCCTTAGCTGATGCTATAGTTCTTCATATTTTTCTCGGGGGACTGTTTGCTCCCTAAGATTTTCTGCTTCTTGCTAGGCCTGCTTCAAACCTTTCTGAAGGGTTACCATTTTCTGATCCTTTTTCCATACAGCTGTGGAGGCTGGGAGCTTTACCTGAACTTTCTTATTGCGCTGCTTCGAGTTCAGAATCCTTATTACTCGCGAAGGTGGTGCCTCCGTATGAACTATCTTATCATCCTTTTCTATTTTAACACAAACATCAACCCATTGTTGTTCCTTTTCAATTGGAACAACAGTATGCTTTTTAGCTTCATTTGGAACAACAACTTGGCTTTTGTCATGGTTTTGAGCAGTAGGATGGATTCTGGTCCTCCGCCTCTTTCCCTTAAGGGATTTTGCTGGTGTGGTCGGACCTTTTCTTCCAGACATCCATTTTACCCTTTGCCTCGCCTTTAGAATCCTAATCTACTGGTGAAGCTGGACTATTATGTTCAATAATCTCTGTTGTTCCTTTCGTAATTCCCTTATTTCCGCCATTTCTTCAAAAGGAATAGTAGGTTGTTTACTGCGGTCTGGACTGCGGCTAGATTCCTGATTTTCTTCCTAGGGTGGTTGTTCCAGGTCAAGAACCTTAATTGGCTCTGTTATTTCTTGGGCTAATTCTTCTTAAGCCCTTATTTCCTCCGGAATTTCTTCTAGTGCCTTCTGATTAGGAACGGGTTGTTCCTGCTTAGCATTTTCTGACATTTTCTCATCATGAATGGACATATTTTCTACTTCTACCTCTTCTGCATGTGATTCCTCGGGTGCATCTTTCTCCTAGGGTTTCTCTTCGGCATGGAGGTCTGATGGACTCAGAGGTTGGCCATATTCGCCCATATTGGCCAAAAATTTGGCCAATTCATCTTTCCCTAATGGGTCTTGTAATGGGCTTCCTTCCTACTGTTCCATTCCTTCCTCTTTCTCGGACTGCTCGGCTTCTTTTCCCTCGTCTCCTTCCTCTTCAGATTGCTCATCTTTTTCTTCTTCTTCTTCTTCTTCTTCTTCTTCTTCTGCTTCTACCTCTACAGACTACTATGCTTCCTCATCCTATACTTCTGTTTCCTTGTCCTCCCTTGGGGATTTCTCATCTTTGATTTCTACTATCCGGATAGTGCCTTCCTGGGGCTTCTCTAGCCCCCCTCATAGCCATGTTAGCCGGGCTAATTTTCTACATTTTTCTGGTTGCTCGGGTGTGCTGGTAACATGTTTCTGTTTTTCAGATTTCTTATGTTTTTCAGGTTGCTCCGGTGTGCAAGTGACCTGCTTCCATTTTTCTAGACGTTGGGGTGTGCTAGTGACTTGTTTTTGTTTTTTCGGACGTTCGGGTGTGGCCAACCCTCCATTGACGATGGCAATTAGTTCTTCCCAGCTGCTCTGCTGCTGGGTGAGACTATGGTTGACTGTCAACCGAATTAATCCATGGTGGCTGACGACTGACTCTACGTGTTGTGCTCTTTTCATGCTTTGTGCAACATCATGAAGTAATGAATTCAACAATGCAGGTAAATTTACAGAGCATTTTTGTTTTAGAACAGCTAGGAGTTTAAGATGTCGTGGTCTTACCATGTCTTCTCTGCCTTCACAGGTGATATATCTTTAGATGGTCTTTGTTAATTCTGCCCATGGCTCTCCTAGTGTTGCTAGCAGCACCCCCTTTCCTCGAATTGTCAAGCTCTATCCTTCGTCCTGAAAGATTTATAAAATCTTCTACAACATTTCCTTCTTTAATTTCCATACTGGTCCAGTGGCTGGCAGTCTCGAGACTTCTGTGATTATGTCATCGGTGACTACTATAAGTTTTCCTCTTACTGTGGAGTAGTCCTCTTGTAAATTTTGTAAAAATTCAATCGCTACTGTTTCATTGGACTCCTTCAGGCGGTTAAGATAGGTCAGCCATCCTGCTCTTGCCAGGATTTACGGGGCTGCAGCCGAAACAGTTAGCACCTATGGTGTTAGGATATTCCGACACATAGGAATAGTTAAGTTCAACTTGGTCTAATATAGAGTTAGGTATAGAGTTAGGTAAAGTGTGTTTCTTTACCATTGTACATTTTGTAACTTACAATCCGACGGTCACGATATGTAGTGATCCGACGGTTCATTCTCTCCTCGGTATTACCGACACTTGATCCGTGGCTTGACACCCGATTGGTCCATGAATTCTATTTAAAGCGCATGGAGGGTCATTTGTAGGTAAACCATGCATGAGAGAAGCTTATGTAAATTTTCATTCTTTTATTAATAAATTGCCTGTAGTAGCCATGTTGGCGCAGGCTATGGATTGTTTCCCTCTCTGAGGGTTTTAACCACGTCAAAATACTGGTGTATTGATCTGTGATCTGTTTGTGAGCGGTGTCCTTCTGGTGTTCTGTCTGAGGAACTTACCCTGTAAATTTCTACATATGGTTCTCTGCGAACTGACCTTCCTCCCATAGTTTCACTGCAAATTCTCAAAGGAACGGCAGTTGTTTGTTGAAACGCAAAGAAGATGATGGCGTAACACTTGTTCACACTCTAATGCTACGACGTATGCAGTGGAAATGGATTTGAACAACAATTCATGCAGAAAAAACAAAAAAAATAGAAAGAGATAATACCATTGAGCCGTGCTATGCCTGAGTACACAATCTCCCAAATGGCGAGCTGACACGTGCTCTTGGGAATGATGAGGTTAACCTCCCCCCTGCAATGTGATAGGCTATCATAGCCATCAAATAAAGGAGCAACGCTTGTTCTGCAGCAAAGACTTTAAGGAACAGTGTATGACAATATGCCATGCTTACAAAAACAACCTATTACTGAAATCGAGGTATAAAGTTGCATCGCTTTAATACGTAAGAGACTGTGGTGATTTGATGCAAGTTCAGGGATAAGACATTTTCCGTAAATAGAGAGTCTCATGCGGTCATTGTCACTGGTTCTGTAATGATTGGTGATAATACAGAGTCATGCGTTATATGGTTGGGGTAATAACATATAATTGATTACCACGGCATAAGAAACACAAGGATGCAATTAAATTACCTATTGGTGTAAATAATGCGACTTCAATACCATTAACAGTGCTCTGCTGCCGACAGGTGTCCATAACCTTGGCAGAGTTGTTTGTTTAACCTCTCGAACCATAGTCCTTTGTGTGTGCTAGGAAATGTTGTGCAATGTCAAAATGTAGGCCATTATGCTGGCTTGGTGACCAGTTAGCCATAATGCCATTCACGAGGAAGGAGCGAATAGTGGGCAGGCCGGCTCGTGATGAGACCTCTTGTTCCAAGGATTGTTTGTTTGATATACCTTTTGGATCATTTCCATGGTGTGGTGGCCATATTGGAAATGCCACTTCGCTTCCGTCCTGATGATCATGGTAAGCCAGCTCGTAATGAGACTTCCTATCCTGCAATTTGACAATTTAGAAACCATGTTTTGCTCCCTTTTTTTCTTGTTTTTCATAAAGTTCCTTTCCTGCTTATACACAAAGGGTGGTTCAACACTCGTTAAGAGTAGGAATGGTGGAAGAAGTCTTAATATGCCAAAAGGAAGGGATAGATCTTTTGCTCTTATTGCTGAATGATAATCAAAGAGGATTAAAAAGGGACCATCATGATACAGATAACTAATCAGAACAAAATTAGTAGAACAATGGCAGCAAAAGATGATGAATAAGCATGTCTTTCCTTGTGTTTTCTCACCAATTCAGGGCAATTTCTTATAAAGATAGCTATTGATGATTGATTGATTTTTGTATGCTATGTTTTTTTTCCCATTACATAAGTGCATAGCCATATTCAAAAAGACTTGAAAGAACATGAGAAATAAGCATCCTCAATTTAGAATATCAAAAGGAACAAGCTGTTTCACAAGGAGGGCAAAATCATACAAGTGGTGTTTCTTTTGAGGAAGGGAACAACAATAGTTCACAAATGTTGTCCCTTTGGAAAAAGGAACAACAAAACATATAGATACCGTTCTTTTGGAAGAGGAACAACAAAAATAAAAAAACGTTGTTCCTTTGGAAAAGGAACAACAGAAAGCAAAAGTGTTGTTCCTTTGGAAAAGGAACAGCAGAAACACAAAAATGACGTTCCTTTGGAAAAGGAATAGCAAAAATCAAAAGTGTTGTTCGTTTGGAAAAGAAACAGCCGAAAGCAAAAGTATTGTTCCTTTGGAAAAGGAACAACAGAAAGCAAAAGTGTCGTTCCTTTGGAAAAGGAACAACAAAAACACACAAATGCAGTTCCTTTGGAAAAGGAACAACAAAAATCAAAAAGTGTTGTTCCTTTGGAAACAGAATAGCAGAAAACAAACGTGTTGTGGCTTTGGCATTCTTGAGAGGAAATCAACGACTGGGTTTTCTTTCCCAGGTTGATCCTTGATTGTAATATCAAATTCCTGCAATAAAATCAACCATCTAGTTATTCTGCCATTTGTGATAGGCTTGCTTGCTAAATATTTTATAGCAGAATGATCTGTGTACAAGATAACAGGATATCCAGTAATGTAATGTATGAATTTATTGACAGCATATATAACAACTAGAAATTATTTTTCAGTGACAGTATAGTTTAATTTAGCAGGGGATAGATTTTTGCTAATGTAATAAATTGCATATGGTTTTCTATCCTCTT
Source organism: Pinus taeda (assembly GCA_000404065.3). Taxonomy (NCBI): domain Eukaryota; kingdom Viridiplantae; phylum Streptophyta; class Pinopsida; order Pinales; family Pinaceae; genus Pinus; species Pinus taeda. The sequence goes on along the minus strand of APFE030948551.1, from coordinate 56,022 downwards.
CCTGTCCAAGGACTGCTCCGATGGCTATGTCTGAGGCATCCGATGATATCTGGAATGGAAAATCCCAATTTGGTCCTCGAAGGACTGGGGCTGTAGATACGAGCTTCTTCAGATCCTTGAAAGCACGTTCACATTTCTTTGTCCAAAGAAAATCAACGTTACCAGTTAGTGCATACAAGGGTGCAGCAATATGTGAATAATGTTCTATAAACCTTCTGTAGTAACCAGAGAATCCAAGAAAGCTATGTACCTTTGTTTGAGTGGTAGGAGTAGGAATAAGAAAAAGTATTTGGATTTTGGCTAGATCTACCTGAATGCCAGCTGCTGAAATATAGTGTCCTAAAATAAGTCCTTCTGTCATCATCATATAACATTTTTCATGGCTTAAACAAAGCCTGGTAGCAATGCAATGTTGTAGGACTTTTTCTAGTGTATCCAGAGCTAGATCAAACTCATCTCCGTATGGAGTAAATTCGTCCATATATACTTCCAGTCCTTCATTTATTAGGTCTGAAAAAATGCTAAGGATAGCCATTTGGAATGTGGCAGGGGCATTGCATAAGCCAAAATGTAAAACTCGGTAGGTGAATGTTCCCCAAGGACAAGTAAAAGTAGTTTTGTCCTGATCTTCAGGGGCAATCTGTATTTGGTTATACCCACTGAAGCCATCAAGGAAAGAAAAGAATTTCTTCCCTGCCAAAGTGTCTAATACTTGGTCGGTGAACGGGAGAGGAAAGTGATATTTTTGTCTTGCTTTATTTAGCTCCCTGTAGTCCACACAGATTCTCCATTTCCCATTCTTTTTTGGTACCACCACAAGCGGGGAGACCCATTTACTATCAGAGATAGGATAGATAAAGTTAACATCTAAAAGTTTTTGAAGCTCGAATTTTACTACTTCTTTTAGGTGAGGATTTAGTCTTCTCTGAGGCTGCCTAATAGATCTTGCATCGTTTTCTATGTAAATGTGGTGTATACATAATTGGGGGTCAATTCCTTTCATATCAGGGTAGTCCCATGCAAATGCTTCTTTATATTTCCTTAACATATGGATGAGCTTTTCTTCTTGTTCGGTTGTGAGGTTGGAGTTAATGTTTAAGGTTTTTCTGGGTTCAATTTCCACAATTTTACTATTTGCAACAGAAGTGACAGGGATTGTGTGATCATGTGTATCTTTCAGAGGGTCCTCTTCTCATTCGTTATCAAATGTTGCTTTTATCATATGACATTGGGTATGAGATGTGAGTTCAGTTTGACTAATGAAATTACTTATGGCATCATCTTTTGTTTGGTCTTTGAACTCAAGTGCTTCTTGTATAATTAATGGAGATCTAATGTTATCAGTAAGATATGATACAGGGTGCCTATTAGTTTTGACTGTTGTGATACTTGGCTGTGCTGGGGGATATAACACTAAATTCTTGATATCCGCCCCCTGGATATGATCATGTTCCCTTGCCGACAGCCAATATAGGCATCATCGGTAGCGAGCCAAGGTATTCTTAAGATCAATGGATGTCCATCAAGTCGGGTTTTAGGATTTATTATCAGAAAAACGGTTGGATATTCCCAGGAGTCAACCGAGACCATGACATCATGTAGTATGCCTTCTGGCCTAACCACAGATCGGTCAGCCAATTCTAACAAAGTGGAGGTGGGTTCTACAGATGTAATGCCTAGCTTTCGGCAAGTAGCGGTTATTAAGATATTGATTGTAGCTCCAATATCAACTAAGGCATTGGGCGGGGTTTGACCATAAATTTGGATAGTTACTATTGGGTTTCCTGGGTCTTCATACTTAATGGGTGTTTCCTTCCCTGATAATAAGTCAGATAAAGTGCCGACTACTTGAACTCTTGGATTATTTATTATATTCCTCCTTGGTATTTTTATGCACAATCCTTTTTTTTGCGTATATCGGGATGTTTTGAATGGCTTGGAGGAATGGAATTTTTATGTACAAATTTTGTAATTCTCCCAGAATGTCAAAATCAGGTTGTTGTATAGGTCGAGGTATGACTAATCATTTTGGGAACGGGGGAGAGGATGTGGTTGCTTGATTATGAGTTTGCTGTTTATTCACATCCTCTTCATGTGACAGATATTCTCTGGGTAACTGATCTTCAATCTGAACTATTTTATTTCCCTCGGTTTGAATAATACACCCAGATCTTAACTGAAGATCATTACACTCCCTCAGATCGGGTCCTACTTCTGGTGTTTCTATGATTTGGAGAGATTGTACCGGTCTGTTGTTTGGGTTGGGGTTGGGTTGGGCTGGGAGTTGTGATCTCAGATTAGACTGGGGATTTTGCTTTAAAGCTGGCAGTGTAGGTTGAGGGAGAGGAATATTTCCTACTGGCTGATGCATTGGTCTCTACCAGTTTGTCTGCCAAGCTGAGCTTTGTGAAGTAGGGGGAGTCCATTATGGTGGGTATGGGTTGTTTTGCCAATATGATGGGGTATAAGGATGGTTCGGCCAACCAGATTGGCTTGGCTGATTCAGCCACGAGTTTGAGGAAGGAAATGACTATGGTGACCAGTTTAGAAATGGGGGCTGAAATTGACTTTGCCACATATTATACTGTTGAGCATTATATTGCGGAGACTGAAAAGAAGTTGGGTCTGGAAACATACCAGTTTGTCGCGGCTGCCACTGACGGTGCTGGTTGAGAAAATACACCGATTCTGGCTCTTCTTCTGCTTCCTTATATACTTCTTTCAGTCCAAGTAGTGAGGGACAACTTTCTGTAGAGTGATCTTTTGTACAGATGGCGCATGTTTGGACTGCATCCAGTGGACACTCCTTATGGCTATGCTTCTTCCTGCATCTGAGACAGAAGATTGCCAAATTCTGTTCTGCCTCCATTTGCTTCTGCTTGGCCTGCAAAATATCCAATTGTGTAGTCAGTGTCCCTAGTATATCAGTTTTAAAATTTTCTAATAAATTTCCAATTTCTACACGCGTTACTCCTTCTGATGAGATTTTATTCTCTCTTACAAACCGATCATGTTCTGCCGGTTTTACTTGTGTGTTGCCTCTCGAGCTCCTGATACATAAATCAATAATGTTAACAAAAATTTCCTGATAAATATCCCCTTTTCCCATGATGTTTAATGTTTCGATCCATTATTCCTTCATGCCCCTTATTAATGTTGTTTTCAACACGTTATCAGGTAAAGACTGTGATGCATAGGGAGATCTTTGTAGATTATACTGGAAACGTTCCACATACTCTTCTAATATTTCGTTTGGTCTAGCTATCATCTGGAATATTTCATCTTTCAGTTCTCTAGACCTGCAATAGTCCTGATATTCTTTTAGAAAAGATTCTTTCATTTGCTCTAGTTACTTATAACCCCACCACCTAATCCCATAAACCATCTTAAAGCAGGCCCTTTTAGTGTATAGGGAAACAGTTTCAGTTTCTGGGGGTCAGTGGTGTAATCATATCCCTTGCACAGTACATCAAATTCAAATAAAAATGCATCCGGGTCTTCTGATGTAAGCATGTGGAATGTAGGGATATGTTGAAGAGGGATTGCTTTCATGGGTGCATTTGCTGCAGAATCCACTATGGGGTATTGTAATGTAGAGGTTTGGGTGTTTGGCTGGTTTTGAGCCATTGGGTCAAATATATGTCAATAACCTTCTGGGATATCTAGGAGGGTGTTCCTAGGTCGAGAGGGAATGGCTTTGACAGGAATAGTTTTAATAAAACTTCCTCTATCTGGGACTATTAATTGAGGAGATTGGGTTTCTTCAATAGTAATTTTTGTAGCACTTCCTTTGTCTGGGCTACTCAATGGCTAAGTTGTCCTAAGAGGAGATCTCGGTTCCTGAGTTTCCCCTGTCTCTCCTCCTCCTTCACAAAGATTACTGAAATTCCCTTCCTGCAATAGCTCTGGAGTAGAATTTTCAATTTCTTGAAAGTCCTGCTTGTCAGTTTGACTATGCACCTCAGCAAAGGCTACAAATGGTGAACCTGTGGCCTAAAGGGAGCTAGTAGGCTATTTAGAAATAATTTTCCTGGGTCCTACTGAGGGTTGAGATTCGGCTTTCTTATAAATTTCGTCTATGAAGGTTGATTGGCCAAGGTTCACTGGCCCCTTAGCTTTTTTTGGCTTTGGTAGAGGTTTGGGATTTTTCTCTAGCTTTTTCTGCTTAGTCATGCACTCAAATTAACTACTAAATCCTACTTAAGTAACAGCAGTAAATCTGTAGGAAAGCGGGCAAAGGAGCAGGGCTTTTACATGCTCCACAAGTAGGTTCTTACCTTCCATTTTCAAAACCCAATTCTTCCCTAGTAGGCTCGTACACTACTCAGAGAAAAAGAACAAATGGCTACACTCTTTCCCCGGCAATGTCGCCAAAATGTGGAGCTATAAAAAGGGTCTCTTTCACCTCTAGTTATCTCACATTAATATGTCAATCCGGGAACGTTTTGCTATTTCAAAGAGTGTCTCAGTCTGAGGCTTAGCATTTGCCAGAGTAATGCTCATAGTACAGTTGTTTAAAAATACAAAAGTAAATGGATGCGTGTCTACAACTTAACTACTTCAAAAGTTTAAATTGCACATTCAGATATTAAGCAATGTATCAGTCAAGGGTTCGGTAGCAATAACCCATCCCTTTAGAAACTGATGGAAAAGAAATCGGAGAACAGATCAGGGGTTTGGGAGCTGGGCAACAGATGCCAATGCTCACTACAGCCTGAGATCATCCTTCACACCAAAATAGCAAATAACAAGAAATGGAACGGCAGATAAATCGAACAATAATGAAATGGAGCAGCAACCTTGAAATAGAACGGCAATTCTGAAATGGAACAACAATTCAGAAATGGAACAACAATTCAGAAATGAAACAACAATGTGAGAATAGAACAACAATCAAGGAATAGAGTAGTAACTAAGTCTAATAGGCTGTGAATCTATTAAATCACGTGCATTAGTCATAACCAAACATCAATCCTTCATTCTTAAAGATGTACACACAAATGGAACAACATTGCCTACGGATACATGATGGAACAACACTGAAAACCATATAAACACAACATGCTTAATTTGATTCAGTTGTCACTCTAATTAGAAAGCATACGATTGCATCTCAAGATGGAACAATAATATTCGAGAATCCAATAATCACATAGAATCAAAGCTTCCAAGATGAATTCTGTAACGTTAAGGCACAATCGCATAACACAAAAACTCTGTAATGGAACAACAGTATCCTATAGAAACTAATCGTATTATATCAACACCTAAAGGAATAGTAATATGATGTAGCGTCAATACAACACTTTTGTTTTTAGGAACATTAATGGATTAAACACGATAGAGCATGTGATATAAACTTTATAAAACACGTCAGATTACTAGATCACGTTGATAAGAAAACCATACAGAAACCATGCGTAATGGTACAAGAGAAAGTGTCCTCTAGGGCCGGGCCCTTAGCCTCCAGGGGTACATCACTGAGGTTATTCCAGGCTCAAAGATAAAAGAGTAACCAAGTCTGTATTAATGCATTAAGTAAAATTACAGTAGAGAAAGTCTTAACAGGACATAATGATCACAATTTTGATCTTTTTAAAAGAAATTACATAAGAGCATAACCACACTTTTAGCTAACAATGCTGCCCCTTATATAAGGGTGACGAGGGAGATATCTATATGCAAAAATAGATAAAACACTGATCCCTCAGGATCAAGGATCCTGAGGGATTTGCAGAACCGTTAATCCTGAGTCACTTCTTCTGTTTTCTGCACCGAGTTGATATCTCCGCTTCCTTTCCCAGGTTGGTCCGTTTTGATCTAGTTTGCATGTGGTCTCCCGTTGAAGGGACAGCAATTAACCCATCTTTGTCTTTTCCTTTAGAACGGCCACTTTTCATTTTTCCTCCCTCCTGTACATGGAAATGACAATTGTCAGTGTTCTATATTAATCTCACATGTTTTGTTATAATTCTTTATCATTTTCTAAGTTCATGATGCAAAAAGGCTTATAAGTCCTAATGAAAAGATACTGAAATAGCCATAAAAACATACCTTCTTTGATACTCCACAGGGGGGAAATCATGTTAGAAAATATATGTCCTAGATTGTGATCTCAATCCTGTGCTCTTGTACTACAAAGGCCTCCAAATCTTGGTCCGAGTAACTCAAAATCCTTGACAGTAAGGGCTCACCAGCCCTCATCAAAGGGTTCTCCAAGAACTTTAGCACACCATACCATGCCAAAATCCCTCTCACTTCTTGATTCCCCTGAATCTCAGCATAAAGGGTCTCCAAATCTTGTTCTCACCATACAAACTTTAGCTCTGCCATACCTTTAAAATACCATTATGTTTTTTTAGCTCAGTTTCAAAGGCATTCATGTCTAGTTCTTAGCTTTAGCCCACCACAAACCAACAATCCAAATTTTCCTCTCAGCCTAGAACATAGTTTTTTCCTTCAAAACTCTATTGGACACACTTATCAGCCCAATTTTTGCATTCCAGAATGTAGAATAGGTCCCCAAAAGTGCATTGTGATAGTGAGGATAAACATGGGACCACATAATGAACTAAGGCCCTAATCTAAAAGTCTAATCCACCAAAAATAATGAGTAAGGTTAGGCCACCTACCTCCAACTTGTAGATCCTAATTTGGATGGTCAGTTTATCTGCTATGATCTCCACAAGATTTATGGCCTTCTTTTCCTCACCAAATTCTCCACAGCTCACTATGCAAATGAATGAGATTTAGGGGCAAGAAGCCCTTTTATAGGAAAAAACCTAGTTTTTCTATTGCCCACTACGACCAAATCATAGCTCTGTTCGAAGAAAATTCAACACCATGGGAAAGCTCTCACTAAGTTCTATAATGGGTCTACCTTTGTTTTTGGTAACTTGAGACTTCACTGGGAAGCCATTTTTTCCACAAGGTTTCACTTTGTTGCCTATTAAAATTAAATTTCTTCTCTTGAGCCACCTATACTCTAGTACCACTTTACCTTTGTGCTATTTTACTCACGTGTCGTATTTCGTCATGAGTGACCATCATTTACTCATGTTTTGATTGTCCCCTCTAGGCCTCCCCTATGTGGCAAAATCATTGAGCCACCCTTGTTCATAGCATCCGAGATGAGTCACCCTTGTATCTATGGATTTTGTTCCGAGTCCCCTTGAATCTAGTTACAATGCTTCATACATCGTTGTGTCACATCAATATCATTATATTCATATTTGGCCTCTGGATCTACTGCTCTATCTTTTCCGAACCCCCATTTGAGTCATTGATCATCCCCTATGGAATCGAGTGAGTTGCTACCATGTAACCCATACATATCATACTTTGACAAGGGAAGTCGTCAGTCCACCAATCGTTTTGTTTCCTTCCATCATCATCCTTGGTGTTAGTCCATAAGTCACTCTACTATGATACCTTGTGCCTTTGGTAAGGATTCCTTATTGCCTTAACTCTAGCAGGCCCTCTTTTGTTGACTTCAACACATTTATTCCAAAAGTGTGATCTAGAGGGTGGTGTACCTTGGTTCCAAATTTCATCTTTGTTCGGTGCCTTAGATCAAGCAAAGGGAAACATCATTTCCATTTGACTTAGTTGTTTCTCATGTGCTCAACGCCAGCTCCTTATCACATGATTGAGATTCATACACTTGATGGTTTGGTGATCCAGACGATTGTCCCAATGATTCCCAGGTGTGTGTGATATGTTCCAGACCTCATGAGGGGGTGGCCCTTTAGGTAGCCCCCCACATGCCTGAATGTCCACAGATGTTGATCCAACCTCATATGTAGTTTTGTAGATGTGATGAGTTTAGTTTTCGTCGCTTATAGCGCCCATAGCATGCATGTATCCTTCTGATGATCCATTCAGATCTTTAGATCCCTTTCCTGTTCAACAAGGCTTCTTTGGTTGCAACCCCCCCCCCCCACCATGTCAGCTTGAGGGGAAGTATGTCTCATGTAATTAGATCTTATTGTATTCAGTCTTGACCTATGTCTTTCCAAGAACATTGTATTATTTTTTGGCCCATTGATTCCAGCATATCATGTATCATGTACTTTGTAGTTCAGTCCCACATTTCTAGGCTCACCATTATTATTTGTACGTAGTTATCTCAGTGGGTATGGGTATGCCTCCCCCACATCATTTGAGGTCATGTGCTCCAACATAAATGGATACTTCTATCAGTTTAGTAGGTCTCTCTCCCCTCCATTTTTTTCCTTCCTTACATTGCTTCAGTTCTCTCTCTCTCTCTCTCTCTCTCTCTCTCTGACTCCCCTTTTCTGTCTTGTGGAAGTGTAACCTATGACATATTTCGGTCATATTATTTTCTCCTAACACTCATACGTTGGGGGGCAATCTATTATCAACAAAAAATGATCACCTACCCATTTCTAACTAGGTGGATCGAAATACACCATGTAGGATTAATTTTACCATAGTAAAATCACTTTCAACATGGGAAATAATTTAGTAAACCATTTTTACGAGAGAGTTTTCGGCGTAAATCACATTATCTTTCATTTGTTGACGCGTTTCGAACCAACCAATGTGGTTCATTGGAAGGACAAGTTGAAGAATCAGATCCAGCTTTGCATGTTAAATAGTTTGAGCAGAGCCTCCAATAGCTAACTTGACCAATGACTAAATTTGACTTTGGACCAGGGTCATAAAAATAAGTTATTTAGTAAATCTAAATGGAAGTTAGTTATATTAAGTGACCTTACCTTTAAATATATAGATAA
>APFE030948551.1:1041-34391 GCA_000404065.3 Pinus taeda | reverse complement strand
ACAAGTGTTGGAACAAAAGGTCAAATTGGAGTATGTTCCTTCTAAGGAACAAGTTGCTGATATTCTCACCAAACCACTACCCAGGGAAACTTTTGAATATCTCAGATAGAAGCTAGGAGTAGTTGATGTATCATCTTGCTGTTAAATATTGTCAGTTTCAGAGAAAAATGGGTGTACGCGAGTTGCATTAGAAGGATTCACGTACATACGCCGTTTGATGTGGAGAAAGTCACGTATAAGGAGGCTTGATGGATATCAGAGGTAACAGGGTCTGTTTGAAAATTTTCTGATATGGGTCTGACAGAGACCATCTGGCACAGGTTCAGGGGGAGATGATAATCTTCTAATAATGTATTGTTGGCATTATCTTAGAAACTTTTGGTTCTAGTTCACAGCTGTTGTTGATTTCAGGAGGAACAGAGGTAGAGGGAGAACAAAAGGAAATCTTGGTTGCTGATCTGAATGGTGATTGTCAATTGCTACTGCTATCAGTTGTTGGTGTCTTTCATAAGACTTGTTTTAAATATTTCATCTCTATGTCATGTATCTTTTTCTTATATGGTGTCAAGGTCATGTAACAACCTACATTGGTTTCCCCACTATGCCTGGGATGAAGATGTAATGTATTTGGTCATCATATGTAAATTTCTGATGTATTGCCACTTGGTTGGGTGGATGATCCCCACTTGGTTGGGTGATGGATGTATGTATTGAGTCTTTTGGCCATAGAAAGGTCTTTTATGATGCATAAGTCTTGGTTCTTCTTGAAGAAATATTTTTGCAGATCTTGCCTACAGTCAGGGGGAGCATGGTCAACACAGCAGGACAGAGATTTCAGCATGTACTCAGGGGGAGCACAACCCTTTGCCCTTCATGACAAGGGGGGAGAATGATCTTGAGGATCTTAGTGTTGCCATCAAGTCCAAAGGGGGAGATTGTTGGCATTCTGACATAGGTTTGGAGCTATGGCACAGGTGTTGTCCTTGATGGTAACTCCCTTTGGTAACAGATCTCAGTTCAGGCACTCAGAGAGAAGAAAATGACATATTTGCAGGTTCATCTAGATGAAGACGCGTATACACGAGAGTTATACATTACAAAAGCGCGTATATGTTGAGGATCATACTTTTGGTCCATGGTAGTTAGTTCTTGGGATTTGAACCTATGTTTTGGACCATGGCGTCTCGTCATATGTGTTGATCCCTAGTTTTGGGTTCATGGTATTGAAATGTTATGGTTTTGGATCATGGTAGTGAGGAAGGCCTAAGACTATAAAAGAGGAGGGAGATCATGTGGCAAATGATCATATGAATTATTATTGAAGATCTGATAAAGTCCTAGAGTTGGTATATTGGTAATTAGGTTATGATGCAGATCTAGATCTGAATGAAGGAGGAACCTTAGCACAAAAAGAAGGATAAGTTCTATTGATGGGTCATAATCTTTAAGCTTGAATGATAGTATCTTTGTATGTTTTTGATCTGCTAGATGTGGCGCTTGCTTGATCTACAATTCTGATAATCTGGGTTAATTAATGATTGAATATCTGAAAGAGTGAATTATCCTTTATAGATTTGTACGCAGGTTCAGTGAAGCGAAGGCGCGTATACACGCAAGTTCTGTGAAGAAAAGAAGCGTATACGCAGGTTGTTCCATACGCAGAAGTGTATGCACGCTAGTTTCAGGCTGTTGAAATAGCATATATACTCTAAGTTGTGATCTAGCTGCTTCTGTCTATTGTTGTTGTGTTATGGGTTCTGTTTTCTGGTGTGTGGTTTCTGGTACTATGTTTTGGGTACAACTGTCAGAGAAGTATCTACTTGATTCAGATCTAATTGGTGAAAAGGAGATTGGTTGATGGAGAAATTATTGATGATTGATTGATGTTCATGGATCCAGTCTGAAAATTTATGAAACGTGGTCCCTGGAAGAAAGAGAAGTTTGTAGCCTTCTGTAGGCCAGCATCTACGTACTAGTATCTTGGCTAGTACAAGAGCTAAAGGGGGTTGTAGCTCCCTTCCAGGAGAAGCTGGAGGACGAGAGAGGGTCGTAGCTCTCTGTAGGTTGTAGCCTGCGTACTGGTAAAGGACTGCACTAGTACATTGTAAAAGAAGTTTCTAATTAAAGAAAGATAGAGATGAATTGCAGCAGGTGGTTTTCACCCACATTGGGTTTCCACCTTATCTTGTGTTCTTGTGTGTGATTGTCTTTCTACTCTGTTTTACTATCTCTGGCTACTGGTTATTTGATTCTGCATCACAGATTAAAAATCATCATCAGAAAGATAAAGTAAATTAAAAGTTTGCTTTGTATATGTGGGTTACCTTATGCATAGTTGCGTATATACGCGGGTTTAACTAACTGAAGTAGCGTATACAATTTGTTTTTGAAAAAGGAATATTTGACTTGATAATACTGATTCACCCCCCCTCTCAGTAGTATTTCCAACACACCTTGACATATGTGAAGTATGTGCTTGGATTGAAGAAGAACTTGGTATCAGTCACGATGTTGGAGGACAAATGCTACGATGTTGTCTTTAGTAAGGGAAAGGTTTTCCTTAGACACATCACCATGAGACAGGTGAAATAGATCGGTTCACAAGTTAAGAACTTGTATGCTCTTGAGGTTCAAGATGCCTACAAAGCCTTGAGGAGCAAGGAAAATGTTAGAGACTTGGTGGTTGAGAGGGAGTGTAAATTACCTCTCAACATGCAGTCCCATAAGAAGTCTTAGACAATTGTGAAGAAGCAGATAGGAGACAGCGTGAAGAGATCCACTCATGTAGATACCTCCATTAAGGGGGGATTTCGATCCAAGTGGGTAGAGAGATCACATGCAGCCATACCTCCAGGTGTGAGGTGGGGTGATGTGAAGTGATAGTCCCAAGAAGGCTGAAATTGGGCAGGGTCCATTGAGAGGTTTTATCTCATGGATTGTACCTTGCTACAGGAGCCCAAAGTGCATAGTCACAGGAGGAATCAATGGGATTGATGCAGTCAGAGATCAAAGTGACAGAGGCTAGAGTAGCCAGATACTAAATAGCATAGAGAAGGATTGAAAATGGTGTAGAAAGGCAGAGTCAGCAGAAGCACAAAGTTTTCAATTGATAGAGGCAATAACAGTCAGAGACTTTGATGATAGATGCATCATACTAATTCAAGTTGGATGTTTTTTTGTTTTTGGAGTTGCTGGAGAAACAAAAATAGAGAGAAGTGTTGCATGCATAAAATTCCAAAGGTTCACGATCGGGATTGAGTTGAATCCCTTTCTTGTTGAGAGGGAGTGTTGAAAATAGAAACAAGAAATGATAAAAATAGAATCCAGAAATTCCAATTTCAATTTGTCCTCGAATTAAAATTGTGAATTAAAATCGAATTTGGTCTCACCAGCTGCTTGGAATTAATTAATTAATTCATTATGGATTAATTAGTTGGATAAATTCAATTTAGAAGTATTTCTGAAGTCATGCAACAATTATCCCTTAAATTAAGGAGATTATCCCTTAATTAAGGAGAAAATGTTGAATTATATTTGAGTTGTAATTAGTTAGCTCAGTTTATTGAGTTAAGTCTAGTTAAATTAGTTCCAAACTGTTTGAGGAACTAATTGTGAGTTATTAGTTAGTTGATGCATGTATGCACTCAACTAGTGTACTCCAGATAACTAAAGATTCCCTCATTAGAAACTCATGCACGTCTATTCTGAGAAAGACCAAGTTGAGAGTAAAGACAAGGACATTGTACTATCAGTTGCATGTGTTTTCCTATAAAGGAAACTCATGCATGCAGAAGGTTGAAGGTTCCTTGGAGGATTACGTAGTTTTGACAGTGTGTTAGAGTAGTGTGTGAGAGCAGTGTTCCACTGGGTGAAGGAGAATCATCCGAAAGGAATTGTGCAAGGAAATAAGAGCTTGGAGGGCGAGGAGAAGGCTTGTGAGAAGCTTTGATTGCCTATAAGCATCCAAGAGGATTGTACTGAGAGATGGCTAGTTGTGAGAGCTAAGGCTTTGTATAATTCTGATGTATTTCCACCTTGTATGATAATACAGATAGTGGGGTTTTTAGCCGAGGCTTTCCCCTAAGTATTTTCATGTGTATTGTGCATTGATTCTTCTTCTTCTAGTTATATGTGTTCAACTTGATCTTGCTCAATCTTTAAGCTTCCACAAAAAAATGATAATAAAAGTAGGTTATAGTATTTTTCTTTGGTATATTACGTTATTAGGTTAATCTACAGTCATATTTTCTACGTAGGCCTTAGAGCGAGATTTGTAGATAATTTGCAGAATTTCTACATGGTATCAAAGCTGGTTTTGTAGAAATTTCTACACATGCATTTACTTGCCCAGATTAGCTAAAAAATCTTGGTTATTGTCCCTTAGGGTTGAATCAATAACCCTAGGCTCTAAATAAATGGTTAGGGAATACTAAAGACCACTTAGGACTTGCCTCTTTACCCATGCAAAACATTTTAGCGAATTGGTTTAATGGATAGATTTATGAAATGGATAATACAATGATGATTGCCACATCCAATGAACTTTGTTAATGGACCTAAACTCTTTAAAATTTAATGGTTGAAATTTAATTCATGATATTTACTTTATTCAATTAGAATAGGTTTCTTTCCTTGTAATTTCTTTCTTTAATAGGTTGATGTTTCCATTTCGAGCATTTCATTTTTCTGCAATTGGTTTAGGATTTGACTTCAGTACATGAACTCCATTACATCATGACAACAAAGGAAGGACACATTGTATGTTTCACATATAGTGTTGATACCTATTAAGTTTGCATGAACCCTGGGTTTATAATTAAGGTTGGTAGCCTTGAGTGTTCCATCATTCTTGTTGCAATACCGAGGCTCATCACTTTTTGGCGCCGTTGCTGAGGAGGTGTCAAAATATGCATTGTTTTCTTCCCTAGTTGATTCATTTATTTTACTTTATAAAAATAAAAAAAATCATTAGGCATATTTCATTTCAAAAACATAAAAGTGCATTGCATTGGTGTTTTCATTCAATCATAAAAACAAAAAGAAATTCTCCAACACCAACCCACCCCCCCATTTGATCAAGTGGTGCAATAAGAGCCACATCACCATCCGCTTTTGCACGTAGAAGAAGAAGAGATGGAAAATAATGTTGAATAAATGGATTTAGGTGATGATAATGAGGAAAATCCTATCGAATTTCCCATTCAAGATACTAATGGTAGTGTGCACATGAAAAACATCCCTCCATCGTTTCTTCCAAAATTTCATGGTCTAAGGTCAAAGGATCTCGAAACCTTTATCTTTGAATTTTAAATACTTTGTAGATCTTATGGTTACTTACTAAACACTCAAAAACTGAGATTGTTTCAGACAACATTGAAGGATAGAGCTCTTAAATGGTTCATGAGTTTAAGGAATAATTCAATAAGATCATGGAATAATATGCAAAATATATTTCTAGAAAAATATAAAGATCATGACCTTAAAGAAGAAATATTTAGAATGGATCAAAAAGAAGATGAGATCCTTGAGGATCTAATAGAGAGGTTCATGTATAATGTTAAGAGGCAAAAACTACATCATTTAAGATCCGACACACTAAAAACCCTCTTACTTAAAACAATTAGGGATGAATGGATTAATCTCCTTGATCTCATGAGTAGAGGTGATGTATACCAATTATCATTTAAAGAAATTTGTGAAACATGAAAACACATATCAAGAGGAAGGGCAAGAGAAAGTCAATCAACATCAAGATCGGTAAGTCAAACTAAACTTGGAAATTTGTTTGATAACTTTAAAACATAAATTCTTAGCAATCTAAGTGAACAAGTAGAAATGTTAAGAATACAAAATGAGAAAAATGAAGATTTTGATATTTATGTTGTCAATGAAGAATCACATGATGTTAAATATTACCCCTCATTACCAAGGTTGAAGGAAGTTTACCAAGAGGACAATGTTGCAAGTCAATTGCCAATGCAACTGTGTTATATAGCTCTAAGAGGACCATGGCATCCTATTCAACCTGATATGATTCAAGAACCTAATTCACAATTTCAAGCTTATTCACATCCATCTCAAAGTACTTGGAACACACCCTTTCTTTGGCCACCTTGGCCATCTCAACCCAAAAACCAATATTGGGAACAAGGTCACAATGGAACTTATGGGATCCATCCACAATATCGTCAAAGTTTTCCTCAATATCCTCCATAACCAACTCCATTTTATCCCTACCATTCACCTCCACCAAAACCCCAACCCCAACCACATCCATCTCAAATATCCACTCCCACTCAACTACCTGTACCACCATTTCCAAACCCACACATTGAAGTAGCTCAACCCACTTACAATGTTGAGCTACAAAACTTCCAAATATCTCCCCTTGAGCTAAATGGTATTCACCATATCTCAAGAAAAGTATTGCAAAAAAGAGATTCCCTTGATATCACTGAAGGACCACATCTAGAAGAGTAAGATTCAAATGAGAATACCAAAGGATCATGGGCTACATTTGAGGAAGAGAAGACATCAAAATCAGAGATTGAGAAAGCTCCCTCATGGTTACCATCAAATCATCTATGTGTTCAAGAGAAAAATTGACAAAAAGAGGAAGATTTGAATTTCATGGAAGAAGAAGACATCCAATATGATCCAAATCAACAAGTGGACCAGGGACATCACAACTATATTGAAATATGGTTCCAGACAGTCACTAAGTTGCAACAACACTCTCTTTTTCAAATGTGCTTGATATCATCAAACTCAAATCATTTGATCTCTCAAATTCAGGTACATGTCAAAGCATACATTTCAAGTCTACACATCAGTTTATTTATCATCTTGATGTGCACATGGATCCATTGGAAGTATTCTTATACTTGAAAGTGATTTTGTTTTTCAAGTAGAGTAGGGTAAAAAAAATGAAAAATAAGAGAAAAAAAATCTCAGGTGAAAACCTCCTTTAAGGTTCCTGAGATTAGCTCATTGATTGAAAACCTCCATGAGGTAGTCAATGGGTTGGAAAAAAGAAAAAAAGAGAAAAAGAAAATATCCTAAGTGAAAACCTCCTTTGATACGCCTAGGCAGATCTACTAGTTGAAAACCTCATTGAGGCGGCTAGTAGGCCTAGAAGACAAACAGAGAAAAATTAAAAGATCTTTGCTCCATGTATCTCTATGATGAATGTAGGTGCCCTCCAACATATGCAAGCAACAAAAACAAGCTATCACCAACAAAAGAACAAAGTTGGTCAAAATTCTAGTCAAAAGAAATCAAATTTTGACTTTCTCCTCCTATGCTCAAATGATCCAATAGGACCAAAGCCATGCCAATCCATTAGCCTCATCTATTTCCACCATCCACTCATCATTCACAAGCTTCTACCACTCATTTTTTTCTTGTTGTCGTGAAATACTACATGAAGGCTCTATTTTACTACAGGAAACATGAATACATAGAACATAAATTTAATTTTGTCATATCTTCAAAACCATGCATCCATTTGCCAAGCTATTTTAAGTGAGATGAATATGGATGATGGTAACATGCTCAAGCAATTTCAACAAATTCCAGTGCATGGTTTCCAAGAAATCATCCTTCATGAACTTCCGCCATTTTTAAGTTTTCTCTAGATTCATGCTTCCATTGGTCAATATATAATATATATATATATATATATATATATATAATATATATATATATATATATATATATATATAATATATATATATATATATATAATATATATATACAGAAGTGCATAAGGATGATGGAAACATGCTTAGAAAATTTCAGGTCAATCCATTCTACCGTTTGGGAGATATGCACAAAATAAGTGTGTTACAAGAGGTTGTCATGAATTACTACAGGAAGATCCTGTAGTACTACATGATGGCCAAGAAGAAGCTACAAGACACAATATGATTGGAAAAAGGGGTCAAAAGGTAATGAATTCTTTAGGGAAGGTTGATATAGGTCCCCCAACACAACTTTCATCCCTCATCCACTCCATCTAACCAAAATCCATCTTCAAATTCTATTCTTCCTTACATAAAATAAAAATAAAAAATTGTCATCAAATTTTCCACCACCTACACCACCTCTTGATGATTTTAACCCTGTCCTTATACCTCTTATGAATTTACATCAATCCCAAATGCATCAATGAGGTCTTGAAGAGGAATTAAATGACTGATACAAGAAGAGGATTCCTCCTATAAGCAACCTACACAATTACAACAAATTTCAACATAAACTATTTTTTCACTCATGTTAGTTCCAGTCTTTGCAGCCTGTCACCAGGGATCAACATGAGCTCTTACTTTGTATGGTTTTGTTAGATGTTTTGCACATGATGTTCAACACAAAAAATGTTACAAGTGTGTCCATAAGAACAAGCTCGGAAAAATATTTCCAATGGTATATCACACTCCCGTAACCGGCTCTCGGATTAGAAGATATGATCGAAATGAATGAGTGATTCTTGATTATGCATGTTTTGAGGTCAGTTGCTACACACAATGACACGTTTAGTACAAAATCAAATTTTGAAATAATGGTAAGGAATTTTTCAAAAGTGAAAGAGGTTTTTGTTCATCACATACCAAGTAACAAAAACCTCCTTCAGTTTATGTACAGATGCTACTATGTGGGAAATATACAATGCTATTTGGAGCCTACATTGAAACGAAACAAAATTTTCATATTTTTTTATTGTTTTAGTCATTTTAGTGCGGTGCCATTTTACAACAGATGGAAAGTAATTTTGCAAAACCCAAGGAAAATTTTGTTAATCACGAGCCATATAATGAAAACCTCTTTCATTTTGTTCACAAGTGTCATGAATTGGGATATGTGATTAGATCTTTATAACTCATTTTCATAGATTTAAATTTCTAATGGTTTTCTGGTTTAGAGATGATTTTGTGGAATAGATTACGAGCAACTAGAAATGAATTTCCAAAATTTGAGAGAGTTTTTTCTCCAAAATGACCTTATCTACAAAAACCTTTTTTAGTTTTGTAACAGGTGCTATGGTTTAGGAGATACGAGTTCTCTTCAACACCTATTTTCAAAAATTTGGTCCAAGTTTAATGTAACTGATTTTATTTTGAAGAAAATGGTTGAGCTCAATTCCCTTAGTACAAGGATGAGAAAATGTATATATTTTATGAATTTCATAGTGTAGGGGTTGGAATTTGGCAGAAGGTTGGACTTTTGGGAAAGCTTGGAGCTTTATTGTACACTCATTTCAGCAGTTTGGCAAAGGAATAGACCAGGGTTTGCAGCACTTTATGGGATTTTTGTGGCAACTTGATTTGGTATTGTGTTTCCTTCTGTAATTGCAAGTTTACATGTGTTTTATGCATGCCATTATCTCTCTTTGTTCATCTTAACTAAATGAAGCAAGGATAAAGGTAGAATTCATTGATTTGCAGTGCTCTACCTAGGGTTTTGTTTAGTTATATATGTTTTCAGCTATTTGAAGAGGATCCCTGAGACTTTCATGCCCTCTTCAACTCCTCACCAGTCCAAAAACTCTCCATGTCACTCAATTTGAAGTACCAAACCATTTTCCTACCTCGCCCCATAGAGATCTCTGCAAAATTGAGCCCATTCCCTGGACCCAAATTTGCCTTTCACATCTGAGACAACAAAACATCATCAAATTCAATCAAAATCTTCTGAACACATACCTAGCCCAAAATTAGTCTTTACATCAGTCATCTCAAGCTTCATTGAGCACATTTTACTGAGATTGACAAGGAGAGAGCCCTCTCCCGACCTGGTAGGGTTAGCTACCAGGTTAAGCTTGGTTTGATGTTACCCTAGATCCTACCTTTCTCAGCCTGAGGTAGATTTAGGCCCTAACAACTCACACAGTAGAAGATCTAGCCACCTTGAGAAACATGAAGCCATTTTTGAAGATTGAAAAGAGGGAACACCCTCCTTAGGAAGCAGTCCATGCAGTCCACCAGCAAAATATTGAACACTTGAAAGAATATTGTACACAACAACCTTATTAATCAAAGAATTAACAAGCTATGAAGGTCTGTGTAGAGTTAAGAAAATAAAATTAGCACCTCCAAGGAAGCAAGGATCGATCATCAACTCAGTAGCAACATGCATGCCTCTTCAACAACCATCAGGTGGATATAAGTATGTAATATTCTTGACCTCTTCTCTTGAGCATATTATAGTTAGAAATTTGTTGTCAATGCATGAGAGATGAGGTTTTATAAGCTAAGGATGGGTCATCAGTCTCAACCACCTTCAACTAGTTATTGCAGCTCACTCCTTCACTCATGCAATGTGGAAAAGCCAAATTATGAAGGTTGATGATTTCGAGGAATGGGGACAACCATTAAAAGCAAAAAAAATCTGCAAAGGCAAATTCACCACAATACTCTAATCCCTCCATCCACTTCATATCCACTATCTATGCATCATTCGTCCATCCCATTTCATAAGAAGAAAATTAATATTTTCAAGAACGAACCCTACACTCTATCTCACCCTAAACATTTCTTGAAAAACAAATAGAGCATCCTCTCCATTTTCAAAAACCTACACTACTCCCTCTGAGCCTTATCAACATCCTCCAAGCCCTCTACATTATTTCTCATCACTCCCATATAGTTAGAAGACCCTAAAAGAGGAGAAATGACTGCTATAGAAAGACAGAATGCTACTACAAGAAGGAAGAAAGGAACAAATTGTGCTAAAACCCAAAATGAAAGTGCCTAAGAGAGACATAATCAAAAGGGAGAACTCCAAGGCCATTAGGCAATCATCTAGGCCACAAAAGAGAAGAATAAGGAAACAAAAGGAAATAAGGCATTCACCATCATAATAGAACTCAAACTACACTGATGAAAAGAGGTTTTCTAAGAGGTCTCTAATCTCTTTCTATCTTTTTCCTAAGGCCAAAAATATGTTATAGAAATGAGAGAAAGGAATAGAATTCAAGTTGAGGGTCTACCCTAGGCTCAAACTATAATTTTTGCTTAAAACGGGTTAAATAGGGTTTTATAGTTTTAATAGGGTTTCCTGTAGGTTTTACAAGAATTAGTACAGGATGTCCTAGTTCTCATCTAAAGGCATTTTGAAGGTTTCAGAGGTGTCCAAATGGTGGAAAAAGGTAGCATAAGAGTGGAAAAGAATGTGGAAGACCTTGCCAAACTGAAAAATATTCAAGAACCCATCTTGAATAAGGGGAAGAAGGCAAGCTAATGGTCTCAAGAAACACTGTGATTTTTCTATGCACAAACAATTTTGGAAAAATGAGTGAAAATGGAATGAGGGTTTCAAGGTAGAGGATATGAATGAAATGGATCTGCAAACCAAGAAAGTTCACTTGCAAATAGGAAAGTTATGTTTTTTTCTTGAAAGACTATTAAACAATCATGATAAGAACAACTACGTTTTTGTGCTTGTCCTTGCAGAACTTACAACCAAGATTCTTAAGAGAAAGGACTAAGGAATGCACAAGAGAGAGGCCACCAGGGCCATGAATGAGGCACAATGAGGTCATGAAGTTGCTCATAGGATGAACAACACTTTTAGCAGGGGGTATGATAGGCCTCTAAATTAGACATAAATTAAGGGCCATGCCTCTAAATTAAACTTAAATTAAGGCCCATTTGACCATCCTTCAACACATTAAATCTCTGTTTTTGCATTAGATAATGTATTTTTAACTTTAATATATTCATTTTGAAGGTTTATGGATAATTGCATATTTGTGCCTA
Organism: Pinus taeda; assembly: GCA_000404065.3. Lineage (NCBI taxonomy): Eukaryota > Viridiplantae > Streptophyta > Pinopsida > Pinales > Pinaceae > Pinus > Pinus taeda. The sequence continues at coordinate 22,635 of APFE030948551.1, read as the reverse complement.
ATATTATTTAGTTTTGTGGAATATTGTGAGAATATTGGGCAGATTATGAAGATTTGGAGGAGGAGATAATTTAGGGACCTGCTCGCTACTATAGGAGGATTAATATTAAATAATAAATCAACAAGATATTATGAAATTATGGCATAGATTTTGGAGCTCCAATGATTGAGAAAATCTATGAATGTGTTCCCTGCCATTTAATGCAGATTCCTAGTATTGGGAACCAGATCCACTAATTAAGCAATTTTGGTGGGGAAAGATTCCTCCTTTCATGGGGAATGATTCCTAATAATTTTGTATAAGTGCCAAGTCGAATTTTCCTCTAGGGGGAGATTTTCATTAGTTTTCTTGTGGAGAGAACTCGTACTTTGGCAACTCAGCTGTCATTTCTTGCAGGGATGTAATTATATTGATGAAAATAATGAATATCAGTGTCATGTTCAACTTCTAAACCTTGATATCCTTCATATGACTCTAATTTTCCTTGGGCTTGGACATTCTAGGAGCCTCAGATCCTTTTTTTATCATTTGCTTTTCTTCTTATTCACATGCATCTCTTGTTCTTGTTTCTTTCTATTTTTGCATTTAGTATTAATGATTTATTGTTGTAGGATTGGGTTAAATGGTTGAAGTAATTTCTTTTGTAGGATCACAAGCATCATTTCATCCTTGGAAAAGCTTTGGAAGGTCATAGTAATTGTTGAGCTACTTGGATTAGTTTTCTTATTGCCAAATCTAGATTTCTGGAACTCCTTTGTGGAAAATAACAATAAATTTATGCTATTTTTTATAGCATGCTAAAGAGCTTCAATCAATTTGATTCCACTTGCATTATATCTAAAAAAAATTCTATTTAATTTACCCCATTGAATTTGCATTTGATTAGGTTAGGCATTTGATAGATTTACTAGCTCACTAGTTCTCAAATTTCTAGATTTTAGACTAGTAATTTTCTGCTATCTTTTAACATAGGTTAACAAAGGTATTTTTGAGTGATTCACCTTGGAATGGATACCCAATACATCTTGTTCAATAAAAAAAATTGTCCCATCCAATTTAGATTTGATTTGCTAGGTCATCCAATGAATTATAACATCTTGTAGTAAATCTGTAACATCCTGTAGTAGCCTTCCAACATGCATATACTTGCCCAGATTCACTCAAGAAGCTTGGTTATTATCCCTTAGGGTTGAATAAAGACCCCTAGGATCTAAATAAATTACTAGGAAAGACTAAATACCACTTATGACTCGCCTCTTTAACCATGAAAAACATTTCAACCATTTTTTTTAATGGACAGATTTATGAAATGGATAATACAATGATGATTACCACATCCAGTGAAATTATTTAATGGACCTAAAATTTTTAAAATGTAGTGGTTGACATTTAGTTCATGATCTTTACTTTATGCAATTAGAATAGGTTTCTTTCCTTGTACTTTCTTTCTTGTAATAGGTTGAGGTTTCCATTTCGAGCATTTCACTTTTCTACAATTAGTTTAGGATTTAACTTTAGTACATGCACTCCATTACATCATGACAACAAAGGAAGGACACATTGTATGCTGCACATATAGTGTTGATACCTGTTAAGTTTGTATGAACCCTAGGTTGATAATTAAAGGTGGTACCCTTGGGAGTTGCAACATTCTTGTTGCAATACCAAGGCTCATCACACTGATTCCAAGTGTCATTTAGAATTTCAATTTAATTTTAGCATTATTTCTACCGTGATCTAAATACCATGGTTCATATGGGTAGATTAATGGCACAAGGCTAAAGTACCAACAATTTCCTTTACCAATTCATTCCTTGAGAAAGACTTGTGAGCATGATCATGAGCTATAACAAGACTCGATAATAACTGTTTCGATTCATGTTGTAGCTAAAGAGAGGAGATATTAAGGTGCTTTTCTATTTGGAAAATCCTTAGATAATGAACAACAAACATAGTTTTACAAGCCTTTGTATCATCTGTTAGTGTCTAATAGTCACAATGATCAAATGTACTCTTTTCATGTTGTTGATAGAAGTCTTAGGCCAAATTTTTTTATTTTCAAATAAAATTTGACATCTCTCCTGGTTGTCAAATGGTCCTAAATCATTGTCTAGGTATCATTTCTACTCCCTCCACTTTCTCAAGGTCACAAAAGCCATCTTGGTCATGTCATCAATTACTGTCGTAGGTCATCAAATGAGTTCAATGGTCACCATATAGGTCATGGTCTAGATATATATTTTATGGTAATCATTATTAGTCATTAATATCTATTTAGGGAGTAATGTCATCCATTTTTTTCATCATCATGGGAGTTAGAAATTAGGGAAGAAAGTGAATCAAAGTAACATTTCCTATTGAAAAAATAATGTTGTAGTCAAATCACATCACTAGTTATTTTATCAAAAAGTACACATGATGTCATTCCATCATCAAGACAAAAAATCAAGTTTCTAAGCTCTTAAGGAGAATCAAAGAAATTTAGAACTTCATTCTATCCTTCCAAAATCTCCAAGAGCTCCTCTCTGCCATTGTGATACTTTTCGTAGCCATCCAATTTTGAAATTCACCACCAACTGTTTGTTTCATTTGCTCGCTGTGCTTCTGGAGGAGGCTCCTGTGCTTTTGATTTGGAGGCCAAAAGGAGGAAAGAACATGTTCAATATTCATCTCAGCGTTTCAAACAATCTCTAAACAAGTAAGTGGAGCCTTCACAAGCTCTTGATGTAGTCAATTTCCTCAGAAAAATGATTAAAATCCTTGTGTAAGGTTTTGTTGTGCTTTTCATTTTTATGGGCTTTTTCTTTTCTTGACAAAGAAATAATTTTGCTTCTAAGCCTTAACATTCCTAATTACCCTCATCAAACATTTCCCACCATTCCCCAATGCTCAAACTTCCTCATTTTATCATCTTCCCTCACAACCCTAGCTAGTTGTCGCGCTTCTGGCCTAGGGTTGTGTTTTCCCTTTTCCACCCCTATTTCCTCACTCAATTTGAGAAATTCCACTTCCATTCCACTTCTATTTCCTTCCTAAAAGACTTCCCTACTCCCCATAATTTTCTCAAAAATTATCCTATCATACTTCCCCTTCATTCCTTCCCCTCAAGTTGTTATGATTTTAGCATTGTTTTGCAACACAAAATCCCTTGCTCCTTCTTGCTTGAAATTAGGGTTTCTGTCAAAAGTAAAGCCAAACATGGTGAAGACAAGTGAAAGGAAGAGGTATAATGGAGGATAGATCTCAATATATGAGCCAAATCATATGCAAGAGGTCAATGCATTATATTTTATTAGAAAATCATTTGAACAGGCAGGTTGCCTAGGCTTTTGTTAGAAAGTGCAAGAAGTAGGTTACCACCATGAATTAACAAGCCACTTAGCTTCTAGTTTCAAGAAGGATTAGGCTATTATAGCAGGGGTGAAATTTACAGTGTTAGCAAAGGTTATAGCTTCAGAAACTACTACCCCTAATCAAGGTGAGATTTGGTTCACAAGAGTGGAGTTAGACCTAGAGCACTACAAGGTGTTCTTGAAACCAAAGTACAAGGAGTCTCCTTCTCATATTTTTCCTAGCAAATAGCCATTGGACAAGTACAACACTTTTATGAATATTATCATGAAGTATTTCACTTGTTGGTGAAGATGAATGAGAAGGTGCAATCTAAAGGAAGAGATCATCAGGAAAGCCTCTTTCATCATGCTATGGTTAAATTAATAGTCCTCCACCAGCTAACAAAGATCAACATGTCATGGGAAGCTTTCTTGGAGGCTACTGCTCTATCACCTGTCTCCAACCAGTCAAAGAGTCCAAGTACTTCTTCATTATCATCCAGACCACAAGGATCTGAAACATCAAGCAACCATTAGTGAAAAACACTCAGCCAAGGTAAGAGATTAAAAATATATACAAAATAGGTGAGAGATTGGTTGTTTCTCCGGAGCTAGAAACAAAGATGCCTAGACTTAAACCTAGAACTAGGTTTCAAGAAAGAAGAATACCTAAGGAGGTTGTTACTGAAGAGGTGTAGATTCAAGCTATGAGAGAGGAATCACATAGAGAATAGAGATGATTCACCCTTGCAACATCATGAAGAGGTAGCTCCTTAGATAGACATCGCTGACCATGGAGATAAGGAATTAGATGAAATAATCAAGGAGAAAGAGGCACAAATTAGGGAGCTAAAATATGTCCTTGCCAAAGCCAATTTCATGGTGGCTTTCTTACAACAAGAAAATAGGAAATTGAAACCCAACCTAATGTAGCAAAGTAAATCACAAGAGGAACTTCCATCATCTAGAAAGGAAGGGTTTTTAGTAGAAAAGGATAAAGGTTAAGCAATCATTGATGTGGAGCACTTGGAAGGCAATGACATTCAGTTACAGGTAAGGAGACCCAAAACTAGAGCAATGGCAAGGAAGGAAATTAATGTCAAAGAGTCATCTCCTTCTCAAGCCCAAAACACCATACATGACTCCATAGCTACTAAAATTGAGAAGGAAAATGAATATTGGCTTGAGAGGGTAAATGAGCATTTAGAGAAGCTATTGAAAAATGCAAACATGGATATCACTATGCAAAGGAATATGACAAGGCATTACTATACAAGAAATATGGTTGACAAAGTTAGTGTAAAAAGCATGAAAAAGAAGCTCAAGATAACCATAAGGAAACTTAAGAAGAGGGATAACCTTGACCCCTTAGCCAAATAATCATTGGTGGTCTAATGTAGGACAAAGAGCAAAGTAAAAGAGGCAAAATTTGAAGTTTTGAAGTTTTTTTTGTGCACACGAAAATAACATCCTACAGAAACACAATGAGTGGTTGCTACACTTTTTCTCAGGAGGTCCAAATATATAATTTCAAGCATGTGGAGATAGAATATGGTATAAGGATGTTAGAAAAGTACATTGGGACACTTGAAGACTCATACATTTTGAAAAAATCACCAAATAATGCCTATTTTTCACCTTTCCGCCACTTTTTCAAGGCACTCACTGCGCTTTTGGATAATTTGACTTCGAGTAATTTTTTAAAGAGTTTGAAGCAAGTTTTTGCAGGTCTTAGTGATTCCATTGTGTAGAGGGCATGTTCAGTTTTCCATACATACCTTTTGAAACAAAAAACTCATCTAGGAAGCCTTCCAAATCATCTTCCAAAGTTTGCTGCGCTTCTGTTGAAATTCGCTGTGCTTCTGCCAAATTCACTGCACTTTTGTGAATGAAGGTGTTTTTTGCATGTAAATGGTGAAATGTCGAGTTGGGTTGATGTCAATGGTTTCATTATGAGTTCATATGATGTAAATAAGTTTGTTAGTAGTTACTAGAGTGATGAATATTGTAATTAAATGTTTTGAAAACAAACTCAATCAGTTAGTTTAAAGGAGGAAAGTGGTTTCTGACTTCCCTATGATGTGGCAATGGTTAGGTAGGATCATGAAATTAGTTCCTAGGAAGCAAGATTTGACCCCTTAGAGGTGAAATTTGGTTTTTCATCTACATGTAGTGAGAATCAAGCAAAGGAGAGTGTTGGATATTGGAAGCTCATACATTCTAAACTAGTGTACTTGATATTGGCAGAAATAATATATAGTTGCAACTATTTTTATGGAATTCATGTGTTGTGCCCAGTGGCATTATTTTCTCCTGTGTTTCTTATACATTTGATTTTTAAATTTTTTTGGCAACCATTTATGTTTCTTCTCATGATTATCTCTTAAGTTGTTAAGCATAATACATTGGCTTGAATGCTCTATTTTGTTTGAGATTTTCATATAAGTTCTTTCATCTTCTGAAACAAATGAGTTCATACATGTATGCTCATTTTTATCCTTCTTTCCTCATCACCATACTAAAATGAAAAATAATGTGTGTCACTGATTACACCTACCTTGCCTCATTCTATATCTGCAACTGATATTTTGACCTACTTGGCCTAGTTCCTAGACCCTGCGCTTCTTATCCATCGAACCCTAATCAAAACCCTATTGAGCTGATAACTAGCCTAAAACCCTAGTATTCTCTAGTCACTTCCATTGGTTGTGAGGTTGATTTAGAGAGATCCTTTTCTGATTTGGCAGGGTTAGATGCCAATTCCAAAGTTGGTCGGTGGTTACCTCTTTGGTTTCTCTTCTCAACCTTGGGAAACTAAGGAGCTCTAACATCATCCATCTCAAATATCTCTATTGATAAGAAAACAATAACATTATTTAAATTTACTTAATTTTGGAATAAGTTCCTTTATGTGGGTAAAGCCATGCTTTTTAGAAATGTGATTCCTTTCCTTCTGTTTGACAGCTAGAAGGAAACCCTTATCATTGATGTCTTACAAAATTATCTCAATCAGAGTCTCTAGCATGAAAAAAGGTTTTGGATAATCCAGGACAAGTATCTCTTTCACAAAACTTTGATGCCACAAATTAAAATTTCATTTGACTTGAAAAATCCTTAACAAGTGCATCGTAAACTTGATCTATCAACATTGGATCACCTTTCTTGGCTACAACCGTTTCAATGAAAATAATTCTTGGATTGTTAACATCGACAATTACCTTGTCCATCTCAACTTCAGCTATGGATCTACCTTGTCTTCCATCCTTACGTATTCCCAATTTTCCATGGAAATTTTTCTTCAACAAATACTTCAATGGACTTGTTTTCCAAGATTATTATATTTCACTTTCTATTGCCTCTTATAAAAAAAATATGGCAACACATTTAGTTGATTTAAGACTAGCTTCAATGGATTCATATTTTCATGGGAATTCCTTCACTTCATCATACCCAGTTGCAAATTATCATGTTCTTATCACCTTTGTTTAATACATAAAGGATGTTAAAGGAATTAGTGTAGTTATTCAGTTGGCACTTTCATTGGTGTTTTTCTACTTCTACACTTGCTATAGTATTAAGTCTCCTATCATGGATACAATTGCAAGTTCATTCTCCATTTATTATTCTTTGGGTATGTGGTGAATGACGTGTTATTTATTTTCTGCAACTACCTTTTCATCAAAAAAATTTAATTTCTTGTTTGCAAATTCCCATGGTAGTCAAAATTAAAGGAATTTCCTTCCAAAGTTTTATCCACAATGATCATTTTCAATCGATGTTTTGAGTCTAGGCCAGGACCCATCATCAAGATGTAAATTTTAATTTTATCTCACTGCCATAATCTTCCCTTTATCCTTTTCTCATGCCATTGAGCATCATTGGCACTTCATCGTGGTGCCATTTCTTCTTTTCTTTTTCAATCTCAAAGTTGCTCTTTGCACTTGCAAATTCATATACAAATGAGATGTCAAATAAAAGAAGGCCAGATTAGCATAAATTCATCATTCATACCTGAAATATGGGTAAAAACCACAATGAATATTGGTGAAAATAGATAAAAATAAGTTAATCCACATGAAAACAAAACTAGATCAAGGTTAAATTTTTTGTATAGTTGTTTGAATACATGAGTTGTAAACCATAATGAACTTATGCAAGATTAGGGCAAGGATGAGGAGCAACATGCATAGCTTGATTAAATCATTATCAACTCTAGCCTTTATTGATAGCTAGGCAAGTGATAGAATAATAAATATCTATTAAAACATTAAAAAGATAAGGAGGACCCAAAATTTAGGTGTACAATATAAAAATTTGGGGGTGTTGTAGTGATCAAATATTGATCCAGGACCTTAATGATATCTCAAATTTCAAAGTGTGCGAAAGAGTGTCAAACCTAAGTGACCGGATAGATCTCATCTTCCTAATTTTGGTTCCGTGAACGGTTCAAAAAACCGACACTGTATGAAGGAGTTATCACAATTTGAAAAAGTCAAGTAAATTGTAATTTGTGGAAATTTGACCAAGAATAAATTGATTTTTGAAATATTAGAAAACAATATTCCAAGGAATATTCTTGGAGTGTTCCCCAACATATTCCTTTTGGGTGACCAATCGGGTGTCGACACATGGCAAGCCCGGAGGTTGCCACGTGGCCTTGGAATGGTCATGCAAAATTTTGTTGGAGTTCGACAGAATCGAACCCATGACCTCTGGCAAGACAAACTAGCGTGCTACCACCTCTGCCACCATTGTTTCTTAATAGGTGATGGAAACATGTTATATTTGTGTTTTAACTGCTCGCATTTTAGGGTTAGGACCGCCAGTGGTCCTGAGAGCTGTTCACATGTTCGCGAGTTAACCATTTGCCAACAAACCACGTGGTTGCGTGTTGATCACTAGCCTAATGGTCTTATCCCTAACTGTCGGAGGTAATACCCATCACATGTGTGCCGACAATTCTAGTAATGGCCAGCTCTGATGGTTTAGTTTGGCATAGCGCTAAAAGGCGGAATTTCCAAATTTAACTATAGTTAAGTGCAGTTAGCCAGATTTAGTGGAGTATCCCTAGGGGACACTGATTAAATGCATTCCACGAGTTATTTTCGACTAGAGGGAGTGAAACAAGAGGCTAGCTAGGCTAATTGGAGCCTTCTGTAGCCAATGGAATAGTCCAAAGAGGATGAAGAAGCCATCTTCAAGGAGATTTTCATCCAAGGAGATTTTGGAGCTCAGGGCCACCAGGGGTTGGAGGTAGTTGCAGGAGCTACCAGTACTCGTTCTCAGTGAACCAACCATCATTCCTAACTGTAATGAGTGTTTTGAATCCGTTGTGGAGATTTATAGAAGAAGTTCAAGACTTCTAAAGGCCGAGATGCGACAGGGGTGTTTGAGGCAGCCTAGTGCCAATTGTGGAGGAAGGCCTAGTTTGGTGATGCAGTGCTCATTTTGAACAAATTATTAGTCTATTGTTGATGTATGATATGTAATAGAGATAGTAGAAGAGGTTTCAATGATAGTTAAAGAATTCTGAAGAAGTTAGGGTCATCAAGAAGCTTAGGGAAGCTTAGAGCACTGATTGAAGAAATCGAGTCCATGCGAGCCTAGATTTGTTTTCAGAGTGAATAAAAGCATGACAGGGATATAGATGGTATTCTAATCCCGTTGGTTCAGTTCAGTAACCTTTGGAGTTAAGTGTGGAACTTGTAAAAGAAACTTTGCCATAATCCCAAAGAACCCAGTCAAGATGACAAAAGCTCAAGGAGACGTCGCCCACGATATTTGGGTGAACTCCTAGATCAAATTTGTCGTTATGTGTTGATGTTTATTTGCTGCATTATATGGATTTTATGTGTGTTTAATATAAGTAGAAACAAATGGACTTAAATCACTTAAACAGTTAAAAACAAACAAAGACATACACTTGTTTCAAGTATTTAATTCCGTAATTGTCAACATAAGCTAGATCATATATTTGTTAAGATTTGGAGTGGGGGGTTCTTGTAAGCATAACAAGTTATCAATACCCTCGTGGTATCAGAGCAAGTTGCTTGATTGATAGAGAAAAATATTTCTTGTTTGAATTGAAAGGTGTTTAAATAGCATAAAGAATTTGACTATTTGTAAACTGACTATTGTTTGGGTTTGCAAAGGTGAAGGGAAAGATATTGATAGCTAAGTCCAGGAGAGGACAAGAAGGAAGAAGGTATGAATGCATTCTCCTTACCCAAAAGACCTCAAGGCAACCCTTGAAGCACAAGAGGGTTTGTTTACAAAATGTTGCTTGAAAAAGAATTTGATTTTACTACCATCTAGTTCAGAAATTTGTCATTAGTTCTTTGAAAGCTTTTTGAATTTTGCTGAAGTTCTTTTGTTCATTTTGATGATGACAACTTATACAAGTGAGTTTTCAAAATCCTCCTCCTTCACAAGATTCTTTGATGAAGACATGAAGTGAGACTTGTTCATCATGATGGATATGGTGAGAGAAATGTATGAAGATGAAAGGAAGAGCACACAACTTTGAGAGTAGTTGAATTCCATGAAGGAATAGAAGTAGTTGCTTTTTGACAAATGACAAGAAATGGAGAGACAAATTCGTATTGCAAATATGAACCTGGAAAAGATGCATGAGTTGGAGACATAGCTCCTTGCTACCAAACAAGCCTTAGTCAAGCATCAGTTTGAAGAAGAGGTGGTTTGTCTTCAATTTCCTCTAAGAATGTTTATGTTGGTTCTTTTGAAAAACATGCAAGAGGCATAGGGTCCAAGTTGATTTCAAAAATGGGCTATTAAGGAAAAGGATTGGGAAAACATGCACAGTGCATTTTTAAGCCCATAATGGTTGAGGAAAGGCTTAAGCATTTGGGTCTTGGCTATGGAAAATCTTATAGAGAAAGTTCCAAAGCAGCCATGAAGGCAATTGAAACAGTTCCTAGAAGAAGTTTCATTTTAGGTTCTCTACCTCAAGTTTGTAAAGATTGTATTCATGGGGAATGCAATTGTTTAAAACATAATTTGCAGGAAGAAGGTGATCATAAGCATGCACTCAAACAAGAGAGTTGTGAAAGCTCTAAAATCATTGAAAATATTGATGGTGTTCCAAAGGGAGCCACTTCTTCATTTGATACACCTTTTCATGAAGAAAACAAAGGTGAAAAAGAAAGGTATAAATCTGATTTCAATCACACTTCTTTTGATTATGTAAAGCATGATAAATTTCCACATAAGCATTGGAAAAAATTGCATGTTCCTTTTGTGGTTTGGTTAACCATAGTGTTTCTAGATGTTGGAAGAGAATGGCCACATACATGAAACTTTTGAAGGAAAGGAGGAAAGAAGCCAAAGGTCCATTGGACAATGAAAATTATGCTATAAAAAGGATGAACATGTGTTGTACTTATTGCCATAAGTAAGGACATATTTCTGAAAGGTGTTGGACTTTGAATCCAACAATGCTTCCACGAAATTTGAAGAAGGTGGAAAAAGAGATGGCAAGAATGGAAAGGAAGTTTCCATCATTAATGTGTTTTAGGATGATTCACATATTGATGTCGATCTGCAGTTAAAGCAATCACCTTTGATGTGGATTGGTAAGAAATGGTTAGAATTCTTATCCAATTAAAGTTGCATGTCTTTTGATGTAATGCATTTCTTTGCTAATGGAATGCAAGTTGTAGGATGGAAAAGTTGAGTATGTTGACTCACTTTATTGCAGAAAAATTCTATTCATTTCAGCTTTGAAAGTACATGTACATATGATTGAGGATCTTGTACTTATGATTGTAAGAGAAAGTTGAAGAATGGAATGCATACATGAGAATGGAATGTATGAACACAGGGATGTTAATGATTTCCGTGTATTTGAACACGTATGCAATTGACTTGATGGAAAGCAATCGACCATCATATTGCATTGTTTAAACATGCATGTAATGTCATATTGACTTGGAAAAGTTGATTTGGTATCCAAGATGGTAAAAGGGAGATAATGATGAAGTGTTTCATCTTTGTAAAAGAATTGTCAAGTTCTTTTTATACATGCTTGACTTGAAGGGTCAAATGTTTGAAAAGGCATGTTTTCATCGACTTGTGATTCAGTTGATCATTCGTATACAAGATGTAAAGACATGATGATGATTCACATGATCTGAAATTTGTTTCTTTTGATGTAGCAAGAATTTATGTCATCAAGTTGTTTTCTTGTATTTTGACAAGATGTCAGAAGAAAATTTGTAGCAACAAGGTCACCATGGAAGTGGCTTGGAAGCGATGTTCATCTACCTTCTGTAAATTCAGAATGAGTTCAAGGAAGACAATTCTTAACAGGAGGACAAGTGCATCTAGGAAGGGAAGTGTCGACTACCTTCGAGTTTTGGTTCAAAAGCACTAGCCATGCAAGACAAGTGTATGGAAGCTAAAAGAAGAGAGTGTTGTACTCTCATCTACTATTTAGATCAATATATCAGTCTTTTGGGGTCCAAAAGATTCCTAATGGGGAGGAGTGATCAGATATTGATCCAGGACCTTAATGATAGCTCAAATTTAAAATTTTGTGAAAGAGTATCGAACCTGAGTGACTAGATAAATCTCATCTTCTTGATTCTGGCACCGTGAATGGCTTGAAATACTGACATCGTATGGAGTTATCGCAATTTGAAAAAGTCAAGTAAATTGCAATTTATGGACATTTGACCAAGAATAAATTGATTTTTGAAAATATTAAAAATAAATATTCCAAGGAATATTCTTTGGAATATTCCCTAGAATATTCCTTTTGGGTGACCAATCAAGTGCCGACACGTGGCAAGCCTGGAGGCTGCCACGTGGCCCTGGAATGGTCATGTAAAATTTTGTTGGGGTCCGACAGAATCGAATCTATGACCTTTGGTAAGACAAGCCAACGCGCTACCACCTCTGCCACTGTTGTTTCTTAACATGTAATGGACACATGTTATATTTATGTTTTAACTACTCACAGTTTAGGGGTTAGGACCGCCAGTGGTCTTACCCACTAACAGTCCCAAGAGTTGTTCACATGTCCGCGAGTTAACTGTTTGCCAGCAAACCATGCGGTTACGTGTTGACCACCAGCCTAATAGTCTTATCCCTAACCGCCAGAGGTAATACCCATCACATGCGCACCGATGGTTCCGGTAATGGTCAGCTCCGATGGTTTAGTTTGGTGGAGTGCTAAAAAGGTAGAATTTCCAAATTTAACTACAATGAAGTGCAGTTAACCAGATTTAGTGGAGTTTCCCTAGGGGACATTGATTAAATGCATTCGAGGATTTATTTTCAAATAGAGGGAGTGAAACAAGAGGCTAGCTAGGCTAATTGGAGCCTTTTGAAGCCAATGGAATAGTCCAGAGAAGCTGAAGAAACCATCTTCATGGATATTTTCAGCCAGGGAGATTTTGGAGCTCAGGGCCACCAGGGGTTGGAGGTAGTTGCAGGAGCTACTAGTACTCGTTCTCAGCAAAACAATAGACATTCCTAACTATAATGAGACTTATAAATCCATTGCAGGGATTTGCAGAAGCATTTGGAGACTTATAAAGGCCTAGATGCTATAGGGGAGTTTGAGGCAGCCTAGTGCCAACCATGGAGGAAGGCCTAGTTTGGTGATGCAGTGCTCCTTTTGAGAAAATGATCAGTCTATTGTTCATGTATGATATATGCTGGAGATAGTAGAAGAGGTTTCAATGACATTTAAATAATTCTAAAGGAGTTAGGGCCATCAAGAAGCTTAGGGAATCTCAGAGAATTGATTGGAGGAATCAAGTCCAAGGGAGCCTAGATCTGTTTGCAGAGTGAGGACAGCCATGACAGGGATATAGATGGTATTCTAAGCCCATTGGTTCAGAATGAGCCCAGTCAAGATGACAAAAGCTCAAGGAGATGTAGCCCACGATATTTGGGTGAACTCTTAGATTAAATTTTCTGTTATATGTTGATGTTTATTTGCTGCATTATATAACTGTTATGTGTGTTTAATATTAGTAGAAGCAAATAGACTTAAAGCACTTAAATAGTTAAAAACAAACAATGACATACACCTGTTTCAAGTATTTAATTCCACAATTGTCAACATAAGCTAGATCATATAAAGCTTTGGAGTGGGAGGTTCTTGTAAGCATAACAAGTTATCAAAACCCTCATTTCAGATCATGTAGTTGCTACAATAGTACCACAATATTGAGCCCAAAAAGATAGTTTATAACCATAGTTCACAACTTTAGGTTATGACATAAAAAATATATATATCATGTCTTATATTGTTAATCACTTCAAATCATTTCCTTTGCATATATATTGTATTTTCATGATTCTTTAGATATTTCAACCTGTGTAAGACTACCCAATATTAAGTTAAAAATTTCCTTTGTGATTATTATTTAAAAAGGAAAAATAAAATGTAAATGAATGCTTGAATTATTCACAATCCTGTATTTTACTTCATATCATTCATCAACATAGAAATATTAATTCCGATACATGCACCAATATTTACTCATGAAATAGAAAGTTTCTTATGGTTTCCTCCTCTCTTTGGTCATGTATAAGAAGAAAGAAATAAATTTGAGGGCCACTTTAAGTATGACGAGGCAATGTTAGAGGCACAATTTTGTAGCATAATACAAAATTCAATAATGTCTAAAACTAGTGTCAAGATGGTTCCTAACAAAATTAAAGCTACGAGGGAATGGCCAATCCCCAATACCTTGAAGAAAATCAGAGGATTATTAGGACTAATAGGATATCACCACAATCTTGTTAATAATTATGGTTAAATAGAAACACCTCTAACAAAATTATTGAAGAAGGAAACCTTTTCTTGGACTAACTAAGCAACCAAATTTTTTGAAGAACTTAAAGAGGTTATTCATACAACTCTCGTTTTGGCAACATATAACTTCAAAAAAATATTCATTTTGGTGTGTGATGTCTCAGGACAAGGAATTGGTATAGTTTTCATGCAAAAAGGAAGGCCACTTATCTTTCAGAGTATCAAGCTTAAAGTAAAGAACTTACTTAAACACATATATAAAAAATAAATGTTGGCCATACTACATGTAGTTAAGAAATGACATTTGTAACTATTAGGAAGACACTTCAAAGTAAACACAAGTCATGATAAATTGAAGTACTTCTTGGAGCAAAGGCTATCATTAGAAGAGAGAAAAAAGGGTCACAATTATGTTTGGTTCTGACTTTAAAACTATCTACAAAAAAGGAAAGAAAAATATTGTGGCAAATGCACTCTCAAGAAAAGGGGAAGACACAAATGGTTTAATATCAACTATTTCCATTCCACAATCTGATTGGTTGGAAGAAGTAAAGATAAAATGAGAGAAAGATTGTTTAGCAACTACAAGAGGATCCTGATGCATTAAAGAAATTTGTGTGGAAAAATGTTTTTTTATGGTATCAAGATCTCTTATACCTATGTAAGAGTTTTCAACTCAAACATAAGGTCCTTTTAGAATTACACACTTCTCCTCTAGAAGGACATTTTAGTTTTGAGGACATACCAAAGGATCAAGAAAAAATTATTTTGGGAAGGGCTTAGAGTAGATGTGAAAAAGTTTTTGGCAGAACATGTGGTATGCAAACAAAATAAGGGAGAGACAATCAAGACCCTAGGGCTCATTTAGCCATTAGACATACCAATATAATGTTGGGAAGAAGTTTCAATGGATAGTTATTACATATTTACCCAAACATGAAGGAAAGAGCATCATTATGGTAGTGGTATATCGAATGACAAAGTATACCCATTTTCTCTCTCTTTGTCTTCCTTTTAAAGCAAATGCATTTACAAAATAATTCATGGAAGCAATCCAAAAGCTACCATTGGAATACAAAAGGTTATTGTAAGTCATAGAGATCCAATTTTCACAAGATATTTTTGGATTAAATTATTTTCTTCTTTGGGTAGTCAATTGGATTGTAACTCATTTTACCATCCTCAATCTGATGGGAAAACTAAGATTGTGAATAAATGTTTAGAAGGATATTTGCATTTCTTTGCATATATAAGTAAACACAATGGGTCAGATGATTGTCATCGGTAGAATGGTGGTACAATGTATCCTTCCATGCCTCATAAAAAATGTCACCATTTATGTTACTTTATGGATATCATCCTCCATTAATGTAGGAGCACCCTTGGCCTCAGGAAATCCTCATCAACCAAAAAAAAGTTTTTGTTTAATTCATAATAAGTGATATTACTCCCATGTGTTTTAAGTTGCTGCTACACCTATTATGTAGTTGCTGATACATCCAACTGGTAGTTTCTACTATTCCTATAGCTACATTTTATCGAAGTGATGACTACTTTCAAAGTTGATAAAACTCTCAGGATTGCATGATGATACTCTTATTGCGTAGAGTCATTAACACATCCAAAATCGATAGTTATTTAGTTGCACTACTATAGGACAAATGGTATTGGATGTGTTATGAGGATGAGATGAAGGTTACAAATTTTGTTTTTCTACATGCTAAGAGGAAGAAATTTGACTCAGTTCTAGAAGTTGAAGATGTACACAACATGGGAAGCGATTTGTTTTAGTGGAATATGAAGAGTTCAGTAGCGTGAGGATAATTTCCAGGAACACGAAAGAAAAGGGGATTTTTTATTTTGAACTTTTCGTTTTCTATGGTTTCACTTTGGTTCTTGGGTTTTGGATGTTCGATTGATGGCGATGGGTTTGGCTACTGCACGATTTTCGGAGAGTATGATTGGATATTGTGTGAGTTAGAGATGACGTTTGGTTGTTGTGCATGTTATTACTATGTATCAACGTAGGAAATTCAAGCACTCCAAGGACTCCATTCTCAAAGTTTCATGTAACAACACATTTTGAATGAATACAAATATTTGAATTCATTTCTATGTTCTTGTAAGCAGACTTGAATTACTCTTTGTTTGTGCTATGTGATTAAGTCCTTGAATTACTTAATATAGTAGACAAAACCCAAATGCACTAGGTTGTGCTCTTTGTAACAATAATCCATATTATGTAGATGATGTGAAAAATATGGAACCTGGGTTTCATCAAGTAGTACTAGAGCAGGTTCATTCTAAGATTTGCACCTTGGATTTTCTTCACGTAATAGGGTACTTGGAAACCTTGTTTGGTGGGTGCATAACAAGAGTGTTGAAGTTACAAGTTAGGAAACAAAACCATAAGCATCATCAATGACAACAACATCATCATGTAAGCACCACAGGCATCATCCATGACAACATAATCATCATCAAATAATCATAGTAAGGTCTACATGTTCTTTCCACAACAATCCCCAACATATCATACATGTGTCATCATTAAAGAGTTTTCGATCATCCCACTTCTGATAAGAATCAACCATAATTAGCAACGCATTCATCATCATTCAAGAACTTCAGCGACATAAGAAACATCACCATTGAGAAGCATCGATATGTACCAAGGAGTTCTAAAGCAAACATAATGCCAACAATGTAGTATTACAAGCATAAAAAATGTTCCCCCTGAACCTGTGCCAACTGTTCACTATCAAATTTGATCATATCATCTCTTATATCAGTAAGGACATCAAATTATCTTCATCAATCAGTTATCCATCAAGGCATCAACAACTTATAAAATACAAAACCACTTCTAAATAACATCAACAAATTATAACCATTAATAATCAGCACAAGAAAGAAAAATAATAATTGTTTGAAGCATATCAGATCCTTTTCTCGAGTCTGTCCCACTATTTCTTCATCATAGCAAAACATACACGACTATTCAGATCTGAACTTGTGTATATATGTGAATTTTCTTCATAGGATCTGCATACATGAAGTAAAATACTAAAACTTCACAAATTTATCTCCTCCTGAGCCTGTACTGTATTAATTGTTCATTGTTACTGCTCCAATAATTTAAGAAACATGAACATCAAAAAAACCATGAGAATCATCATAAATAAAAAACTTGTATTTCTCCCCCTGAGATTATACATCGCTGATCCTGAGGACATGATAATCATCTTCTGCTCTTATGAGGTCATTTACCTCACATCACTTCTACAGTCATTGTGAGAAGTAAGCTTCAAGGATCAATGGAATGTAGCAAGGACAATCTTCCCTATGTTTCTGACTGAGGTTCCTTCTTCCTCTAGATCTATTTGCAATTTTTGATTATGTGTTGAAACTTATCCCATCTCCTAGTTTTGTTATGTATACTTGACCTGTAATCATTGGCCTTATGCCCACATGAGTTTTAAGAGAAACAATATACATAAAACCATCCTTTATGCTTAGGGACTGATCTTGACCTTGATTTAGGATATTTTCTTACGGATGTGTGATTTGATTCAACCTTGCTTTGCACAACACTATACTGCTTTTTTCATCGCATTGTGTATGATCATACCCATTGTCAGCCTTGATCAAAGGAGAGCATTGTGCATTAATAATATTCTCTAGATACTCAAGATATTTTACCAATTTGTTGATCTTCTCATCATCTTCCTTTAGGGTCATATTTTTGGATTCTAATGTTTCACACTTCTTTTCCTTTTCTTGGAGTTGTTTTGTTATGATTTCTTCTCTTTTATTGGTTACTTCTAATTCCATTTTTAACCTATTTATTTCTTCAATCATACTATTCCCTTTTGATTACAATTCTTTGTTAACATTCCTGATTTTATCATTCTCCCTTGGAGTTTTAATCAAATTATATACCTCACAACTATCTGATTCATTAACTGACTGATATTCAAGAGCCATGAGTACTAGATAAGAACTGTTAGAATCATAATTTTCTTGATCATCGGATTTTCTATGACTTTCTTCATTAGAGTAAAATATCTTCTTATCAGAGAACTTCCTTCTAGCAACATTCTTTCCATTCTCTTTATGTTTTTCTCTATAAGGACATTTAGATGCATAATTTCCTACTCTTCCACAAGAAAAACACTTAAAAGGAAGCTTACCTTTGAATCTTCCAGTGCCTATTTGCAACTTTCTAACGAAGTTTTATTTTTCCTCATCTAATATGTAGCTTATGTCTTTGAGTTGTTCCTTATGTTTTCCTTTTATGTGGATTTGAAGGCTAGTTCTCTCATTTATGAAGGACCATATTTCCTCATCTCAAATGATGTCAATATTCCATGGAGTTGATAAAGTGTGAGATTTTGCAGGTCTTGCATCTATTCTTTAGAAGAGACTTTCTAATCGAACTTTGGAGTTATTGATCTCAAAATATTCTAAAAAACAATAGAATATTTTATTTCTTCACCAATATTTGCAATGGAATTAACAATCTCATCAACTCTAAGAAAGTGTTGCAATGCTTTCAACATCATCCATTTTCAATGTCTCATACTGTATTCTAAGTGGCTGGAGTTTAGCATTTTTTCCTTTGACGTCACCTTCATAACTTTGGATAAGCTTATCCCACATGTCCTTTGTTGCCTTCAGTTCCATTACTTTCACGAACTCGGTCTCAGATAGACTTCCCAAGATGGCTTTCATAACCTATGAATTGATTTCATACAGTTTATTTCTTGCATTATATGTGGGAATGGCAATTGGATATTGGTATCCACTTTCAACAATTTCCCATACATAAGCTCCTAATGACTGTAAGTATTCTCTGATCATAAATTTCCAAACGAAAAAGTTAGTTCCATTAAATAATGGTGGCATGATAAAAAATACTCCTTCACTACTCATCTTGACAGATCTCCTTCAAGCAATCAAGCTTCTTCTTAAGGACTTGCTCTGATACCAATTTTTGGGAAAAAGACTAAGAGGGGAGTGGGGGTGAATCAGTATTTTAAAAAATTCACTTAAAATTTTATTTTCTTATCCATATTTCTTTACGCGACTACAATGAATAAAAACTTCATATGTACGCGACTATTATGTAAAAAGTTAGCATATATCCAGTTAACTAACTTTTTAGTTAATCCATCATCTGTTTAACTTGAACTAGTGTATCAATTATTCATTAGGAATTAATTAAATAGTAACCATGCTTAGTAAGAACAAAATAAACCATCACACATAAGAAACACATCAACACACATGAACACTAGGATTTTTAGGTGGAAATCCAATGTGGGAAAAACAACTGCTGCTGTCATCTTTGTCTTTATCTTTTATTATGAATAAAACATCTTACAATATTGTACTAGCACAGACTCATACCAACACACAGACACCCACCTGCAGAAGGATACAACCTTCTCTCATTCTCCAGCACCCTTGGAAGGGAGCTCCAACCCCCTAATCTCGTTTACTGGCACCAACTAGAAGGGAGCTCTAACCCTTTGACCAGATTTACAAGCTACCACTGGAAGGAAGCTTCAGCTTCCTCACTAAAGGATCCAACCCTTAACACCTTTGTGGACCACGTTGCATAAATTTTTACACTGGATCCACCTAAATCAAAAAATTACAACTTGTAGGCCACTTTTCATCAAATTTTCAGATTGGACCCACTACCAACATTTAAGCCCAATACTGAATATCAAAACTGAAACTGATCATTGCAACAGATCACTCAATCATTGAACCAAGTGAATCAACCAGTTAATCAACTTATTCTAAAAAAACCAAAGTAGTTAGATCATTGTAACTAGAATACCAATACTGAACCCAAACACTACATCAACCAAATGAACCAGTTGAAAAACCATTGATCAATACAATTTTAGAATATATACACTACTTTACTTTAGAAAATACATGTGTATACATGACTTCCTTGAAGCATACCTACGTATAAATCTCAAAACATTGAACCCTGAAACTCAATCGCTATCATTCTGAAACAAACACTGACTTACACCCTGCACCACTGAATTACTTTGAAATAATCATAGTTTCATCATAGATCTTCAATCACATATAGCTAGTAACATCATCACTCTTCAATCAATCAATTCAACTTCAATCAACACTATTAAACCTAGATCATCAAGTAAGACTTCATTGACAGACAACAGAAACACAAAAAGACTAATTATACTAATCATACATCTTATTAAGAAAAACCCTAGTTTATATACACACTTTCCACAAAACACTTCTACGTGTATATGCTCTTTTTAGGATTAAAAACCACGTATAGATCTGTCCAAAGTGCAGAATTGTCATGTGACTTACAAACATTAAAACTAAATATGTACACACCTTTCAGGTTGATCCTAGTTTGGGTGTGATAAAGGACCCTTCCAAGACCTTTTACTTTCGTGATGTGTTAAATTTCATTTTTAAAATAAAATAAATGAATATATTTGCATGTTGTAAAGAAGAGGAACATGAAAATCATTAGCACATGAAATAATAAGATGTTGATAATGAATTTCGTCTAGGAGGGACTGCGTCTCCGGGCCCTGGTGTCAAGATGGTGTAGGGGCTACATTAAGTGTTGTCAATAGTTGTGATGTATATAGAGGTGATGTCGCTATCATACAAGGAAAATTACCTCATGCAGGAGTGGCTCCAAGAGATGTTCCACTACAGGAACTCTCAATCAAAAGGACTCCTATTGGTAGGACACAAAACTCATGCATGATGACAACATGAGTATCCCATCAACATACAATAAAGGGATCTCAAAACACAACATGATGAATCATGACAAAAAGTACAACCGAAAAATGATTATGCATCACATCAAGCATGAATCATGAAAACGAGTAAGAAACAAGATCCCACATCAAACATCAAACATGGATCTGTACAGCATAATGCATGGCAAAAGAAGTACATGAACATGTCAGGCCAGGAGTAACTCCAGTTTGACAGAAAACTGATATGATTTATTTCATTAGGTAGCTATTGTTATATACAAAGAATTTGACTGTTCAGTTCATCTTCTTGATGACTGTTCACATTCCAAATTCACCCAATCACAGAGGATTAGGTGTCAACATTCCCCCCCTTAATCTGAAGGGATGTTGGTGAGTCCAAGCATCATTCTGAATCTTTCAAGCTTTTCTCTTCCAAGCGCTTTGGTGAAGATGTCTGCAATTTGCTCATTTGTGGAAAAATGACGGAGATGGATTGTTTTGGTCTCAACATGATGTCGGATCAGATGATATTTAGTATTGATGTGCTTTGTACGATCAAGGAACTTTGGGTTCTTGGCCAACTTTATTGCATAGGTGTTGTCAATCATGAGTGGAGTTGATTGTACTTGTTTTACCTGCAAATCTTCAAGAATTTTCCCGAGCCACACAATTTCTTTCGTTGCTTCAGCTG
>APFE030948545.1:0-10427 GCA_000404065.3 Pinus taeda | reverse complement strand
GGATTGAGGTGTGGAGGTTAAGTAGGGCCACGAGGCCAAAAGGGTTCAATTAATGTAAATGAGGCCAAGGGAGGTTTTCTGTCATTTATATACCGTGATATTAATTCTAAAAGACAACAATCTATTTCGAGTGTAGGGATTGTTGTGGATCATTTGTTCCATGTGAATTGAACTCTGTTTATTATGTGGATTGATGTATAATGCAAGTATGAGCGCGATTTTGGAGAGGTGCAGGAGTAGGTGTAAATATGACTTAAAACTCCTTTCAACGATAATGATGAATGAAAGGAGAACAAAAAGGATTTTCAGCGCGCTTACAAATCGAAGAGAAAGTCTGCTTTATTTCCTATGTGACCTTTGTATAAGCATTTTTTAAATAATCACTTACTATTTCAACGATTGAATTCGGCCAAAATGGTGCAGTGAGATTTCTTTGTATGTTTACTAAATACCTGTATGGTCTTGTGTGATATTATCTCTGGAATCGATCAAGTTTGCATGATTGCAGCCATCCGTTTGGAGTGGAATGTAAAGGGACAAGAACAAAGTGTAAGTGAAGGGTTGATATTATTATTATTATTATTTTTTTTTTTTGGGTAGGCTGCGGGAGTTTTTCAACTGATGACAATCAGCAGACATAACTAATTCCCGTACAAGACAGTCTTTCCTCGGAGATTTTCCTTAGAGTCTCGCTTTCATCGTAGGCACAAACATTGAAACGTCGTGAGAGACTTGGTAATGGATGAAAATGGAAAATTTCCCATCCCAAAATATTCCACGGGTGACTGGGTTTGAAATCGCGGGGTCAACACTTGACAGGAAATCGGAGCAGGAATTGACATAGAAGAATCTTCTTCCTGGAGTCTGTGTCCCCAAAAGTTTCTAAGGAAGGTGGATTACGCTTCGTATTAAATCGTCAGGGTCTGGGGTCCCAGGATTAAGTCCAGTGGTCACGCCCGATCGTCAGATCGCCCTCCTCCATTGATGCTTGAAGTGCTATAGTATTATGAAAAGGGCTTTGGCAGTCGACGTGACAGAAAAGTGCCTTCCAATTGACGTAGTGGAATCTCTATCTCGGAGGTTATCCTCCATGGGAGTTTTAAAGCCAAGTAATTCATTTTACCGTCAGGGTGACTCAGTACAAAAATGTCGACGGACGATGTTTCGGCCACGAGCATGGTGACGTAATTGATGGATCTAAGGTACGATAGGGACGCACATGAATTATATAAGTCTTCAACCCATAGCTGGTGCTTTTGGTAATGAGGTATCGAATCCAATTGTTTTGACATATAAATTGTAATCTCCACCTTTGGTATAACAACGGGAGAAATGCAGCATAGCTTGGGACTTGATACATTACTTTTGCGGGTTAAATTTGAATTCAATTCTGAACATACATATGTTAATCTGAAATCACATTGACTTGCAGCAAAACATTTGCAAAATCCTGGTTACTTTTGTTATTTTATATGAATGTGGAAATTAGGGATGTCATATCTCCCAAAAAGTCTTATAATATATAATATCGAAATTATAGGAAATACTCTATATTTTATGTTTTTTTTCCCGAAACAATCATTCTCCTCCCTAACAGAGTGGTTATAACCATAAAGAATCTATTGTAATATGTGTTTAAAAATAATAGTACAAGAAGATAAGTAAACTTTTTCCAGATTTTAGCTAGTCTTTTAAGCTGATCAGAGTGTTGAATAAGGATGTCTCATAATCTCTATACCATTTAAGAATAAGGGAAGAGATAAATTTTTTGATAAGGAAGTAGAGGGAAAAAGGAAATTAAGATATTATCTCAAAGTGATTAACTTAAATCTTAAAAATAAAGTAATAGGTAAAAAAACATAAACATGACTAAAATAAAAACAAATTCCCATAAGTCCCATAGTAAAACTAAGGTCACTTATTATGTCACATTTGTGACATTAAGTGAGCTAAACATGAAATCACTTTATCTTAAATTGTTCTTCAATTATTTTGATTAACTCTAAACTTAAAATATTTGTGGCATTGACAAACTATAGTATCTTCTTCTCAAGTTTCATAAACCATTTTTAATTTCAGTAAATCATAATCATATATATATATATATATATATATTATATATAAATATATATATATAATTCTAAGGAAGACAGTTAAATATAAAAAAACATAAATATGACTAAAATAAAAACAAATTCCCATAAACCCATACTAAAACTAAGGTCACTTAATTATGTCACAGTTATGACATTAAGTGGTTTAAACATGAAAATCACTTTATTTTAAATTGTTCAATTATTTTGATGAGCTCTAAACTTAAAATATTTGTGGCAATAACAACTTTGGAGAATAACAAACTATGATATCTTCTTCCTCAAGTCTCATAAACTATTTTTAATTTCAGTAAATCATATTCTCTTACACATATATATATTTTAAAAGAAACAACAAAATATCTTGTTAAATATTACAGTCAACTCCATATTAAATATTAAAATAATTAAGTATAACATTTCTATTAAAATAAGGAAAAAATTATTTAACTTTTATAGATTTCAAATTTCAATTCATTTTGATTAAAAAAAGTTATATAAGTTTAAGATTAAAAATAATATGGAAATATTTAATTTATAATAAGCAATAAAAAAACTGATTTCTTATTAATATTATTTTTAAATATTTCTAATTATACTCTAATAAAAAAACCCACACCGATCCACACCCGACTCCGCCCCACCTCCACCCGGAACCTCACCTCGCCCTCAAATAATCAAATAATTTCGATGAGTGGTCACCGAATTCTTATAAGAAAGCGTCAACTGTATTCGATTTAAAACTCTAGATAAAGATATGTGATCTGGAACCAAACTAATGTACTTATTAAGACTGAATATATTAATATACTTATTAATACTGAATATATATCTATGTCCAGCGTTAACAATGAACATCATTAACCAGCATAAACATGTCTTCGATAATCGAATTTGCCAAAGTGAGTAGAGTTGCCATTTCGAAACTTCAATCCGACCGCTAAGGTTCAGGCTGGGGCTTCATCAATACCTAATTGACTCAGAGCCAGAGATAGGCTGATGGCGCAATCGTAACTCCTCGCCTACGCATGCCTATCACGGCCCAGACAGACTCCATATCATGATGGTTCCCGAAATTAAACCTCAGAAAGCCGTAGTGAAGTCACTGAAAAGAATTAAAATATCTTGTCAACATGGGGAGGAACATAGAATTACATATCCAGAACAAAAGAATTGGAACTATTGAAAATTTGAATAAATTCACAGAAAAATTTTGCATTGAGAGGAGGAGAGAAATACCAATTTAGTTTGCGAAGCGGACCATATGATTGTAGTTGAGCTCTGGGCGCTTCAGCCTGGGCTACATGCGGGTCAAAGTAACCACGGCATGAGCTGAGCCATCTCTCGTACGCAAAGAGGCTTAAGAAGTGAATGGATTAGCGCATATACCAGTAGCATATACTAAAGCATCCAAAAGGTTTCTGTACAGTTTACAGCTAATAATGTAATTTATTTTCCTTGGCTCTGCTGTGTTTATAAATCATTTCCCTCACGAATGTCATTTTAACAATATTGTCGCTTACGCCCTCCGATTGGCTTAGGACTAATGTTTCATCAAATTGGAAACACCTGCTCTGCGCCTTTCACATTTTATTTTAGTGTCGTGCTGGTGCTATCCTCGTCAACATTTAACGGAATTCTCTCTTTGATAACGACAGGCATATTCGGGAGGAGATTCTTGATGGAGCTTTTAAAGGTACTGACATGTCAGGACTTTCGATTATTTTTTCATTGCGATTGTATTAGCTGATGAATTAGATGTGCATTTGTATGGAAGAAGATGACATTCTTCACCGGTAAATTGCAACCCATAATAGTTACTGTCCTTGTTTCAATTACAGTCGTTCAAAATGGTATGAAAATTTTATTTTCTTCACGATATAAAAAACTACGCTGTATAGCTTGAGTTGGTTTCAAGAAAGAGTTGTTAAAGGAATGGGTTCACGACATAAAAAACCACGCCGTAGAGCTTCAGTTTGTTTTAAGAAAGAGTCGTTAAGGATTGGGATAACTGTGAAGAGTCTCAAATTTGGAAGATAGACCGCATTGAGCTTTGCTTTTTTTTTGGGGGGTTATGTTTCAATTTTTTTATTTATTAGAATTGGTAATATATGTTGGAAAGGCGGAAGAAACAAAATATAAATTTTCACATAAATCTAAAATAATTTGATATCCATTGATATGCAACCACACACTAAAAGTTCGTCTATTATTTATACGCAATGCTCAACTCTCTATCAGTTATACTCAATGCTCAACTCTCTAAGCTTAGTGAACTCCTCATACGGAGTAATTAGGTTATTTTAACAATACAATGTCAAGGAAGAATATGATTTTTTTTGTTGTTTAAAATACATTTTTGAATACATAACTGATTCAACACCCTGGAAACCCCTTGTTCACTTAGAAATCTACAAATTAAACAACTTAAACTCAAGCTTTAAAAAATCTCTTCTAGATTTAAGTTAAAGTTAGTCAAAAAATGTGATGAAAAAAAAAATCATTTTGATACTTGATATATAGAAAAAAATGAGTTATTTAATTGAATTAATTTTTAACTCTATTTATTAAATTTCAAAATAACCATTACATTAAATAGTTTTATGGTCTTTGATAATTTCATCTTTTTGAGATGATACCATGGTAACTAGTCCAACCTCTTTCTGGACTAAAATTAAATCTGGCTAAGACTCTTACTCTCACATTGAGATACCATGTTGAAATTTATTATTACACCAAAACCCAAACCACATCAGTAACTTCCCATCCATACCATTAATTTAAATGGGCAGTTAGTCCGATATTCTTAAAGTGACATCCATATTCCTAGTGTATTGGTTAGTCCACGCTATCCATTTCCATATCACTATAGTTTAATAACATATAAAAAACTATATTCTACACATGGGTCAAATTTAGTTAAAGAAAAAGATTACTTTCCAATTATATTAAAATAAAAATACTTTAAACAATTTTTGTAGTACACTATTACCATATTGATATGCCCCCTAACCACGAAACAGAATGTTAAAACAGCGCGTTTCGATTTAAAAAGTTCTCACAAATTTGAAATTGGAACAAATCGCGCACGAAGGGACACTTTTGAATCCCTATTAACGTTGTGGAGGCTGGAGGCTTTCATTAGATATGGATTTTTCGCTTTTTATATTCTACCAAAAATCATGTTGATATCTTATAATTTATTTTCTTAAGAACAGGTCTTTTATTATATTGAAGAAAAAGAATCATTTATAATAATATTAACAATGTAACAGTTATTATTTACTAATATCCCGAAATGTAAGTTTATTATTAATACTGAACCATTTCAAACCACCATTGGAAGATTATTTACTAATTTCCAAAACGCAAGTTTATTATTAATATTTAAGAATAACAAAACTTTTCAAACCACCAATTTAGCATCTTCAAGAGGGAAAACTTTCCATGTAGGACTAATATAAACCTTTATTAATTTAATTAACAATTAAATCAAAAAATATATATATTTTTATTTAGAATTGAATATGTATATTCTTATTTTGATGGGGTGTCATGTGGTGAATTCAATGATATAAGGAAGTGATATATTTTTTAGTCGCTATTATTTGGTTTACTCTAGGCATATTTATTTGACTTATCCTCTCAAGAAAGAAGGTGGAGGCTTTATGGAAAGTTTGTCGTCTACATATACATGAAAACAATGACTTCTTCAATATGTTATTTAACCTATGTTGGTGTTTTGTGTTTCGTTTCATCCTCCTTCATCCCCTGTTCTCTTGTCCTTGCCCCCATGTTCCTCGACCGTCACAAGGTTTCCATGGTCGATCATTTCCTATCTAGATTGTTAAGTTCCCCATCTCTATTGTTGGATTTTTTTGATGCACAATGTTCGGTACTCAGTATGGCACTGGTGGAGACTCATTGTGAAATTCTCAGCGCCTCTCTCTTTCATGTCCATCTCATGCAGCTCCCCTCCCATCTCAATCCTAGTATTTGCAACGTCTTGTTTCCTTCAAGAGCAATGACGTGTGAGAGATCTCATTTTTGGGATTGCAATAGTAGTAGTGAAACTTTTGGGGGATCCTAGTCATTCTTACAAGCAACGTCTTTAGCCCATAGGTTCCATGCCTCAACGCTCTTGGGTAATCAAGAGGAAATTTGTCATGAAAGGTAGGTGGCTCTCGTTTTAGACATTATGGCTTCCATTGCATTGCTGGTTCCCAATACAAATAACTGTTGAGGCCACAAATGTCATTTTCTACATATTTTTGTTTTATATTTAGATACCAAAATTGATACAAGATAATCCTAAACCAACCTGTTGCACAAAAGAAATAACCTCAAAAATATTATGCTTGATGTGGAAGGTTGACTAGCGAGATAGATTCTCTTAGTAGCTCTCCAATTCCTTTGCATACTTCATTATTTTGAGACTATCTACCTAAATACTTCATTTATGTTAATACTAAATTCCATTTTAATCCATATTTTTTATTACTTCTATTCTGACTTCCAAATGAGAGAACAATTTCTCATGGGAATACTTTTTATTTCAATGCAAACACATTTAAAAAAAATAAAAAATCATATATACTCTTATGTCAACTTTGATGGTAGTAAACATATAATATATTTTAAAAATATAAACAATCTTCCCCATGTTTAAAAATAAAATAATATTATGTGTATAATGATATTTTATTTTATTTTCTATATTTTTCTTAAATCTTTTTTTATTATTAAAGGTAACAAGCGTAAATAACTGTTATACATCGCATAGCGCACAACTATGAATGCCTTGCTTGCAAATCATAAAATCTTTAATTAAACTAATAATTATTAGCCACAAGCTTCATATTCACGGTAATCACGAGTCCATGTATAGATGAGGTTACCTCCATGGTATAGTCACTTGGATATTCCACATTCATTGGGAATGCGAAAGCTAAAATTGGATAGCGCACTTTCTACGCTTTAATGACAGAATTTGGCTCAGGAAATCGCGTTTGCATTATTTTAATATTTTCAGAAGAAAAAAGCTGAATATTTTATATGGAGTCAATATAAAGATATGTATGTACATGTATATGAACCGCCGTCAGCTGAACGGTATGTACAAAAACCAAGATTGTTGTATCCATATTGACATATTGATACAAAAAAGAGATTGACACATGGGAAGAAAAAACAGAAACTTCAGTAGCATTGTGTATAGGAAAACCATGAGATATTTATATAAGAAGATCTATGAGAATCAGACACTGTCATATATGGGTATTTCCATAGACCGAGATCCAAATGGAGATGATGTTGTCAAGTATACATATAAGAGATGCCTTTGAGTCACTGAAAATCTTGGAGTTCCGCCATTTCTAGGAGCACCACAGGAAGATGATGATGAGATAGCGCCGAGGGGTCCTCTGTCTGCTCCACCATTTGAAAGCTGCATAGGTCGAGTAAAAAAAAGTGTGAGGGAAATCAAAAATATTAGCCATTCCATACCAGATTTGTTGAATAGAGGGGCATTGAAAAAACATGTGGAAGTTGGTTTCCCCGTCGGCTTCGCACGTCGAGCATCTGCTAGGTCCATGCGAGCATCTTTTCCTCAAATTGTCCCATGACAGGTTCTTATTGTAGAAAAGCAACCACGCAAAGAGGATGAATTTGAGGGGATATCCAGCCTTCCAGAAAGTATTAGGAAATATCTCTCGGGAAGGAGAGATCTTTGAGAGAATCATATCAGAATAGATGTCACGCACCCGTGTGGGCATACGTGAATTAGACACATTCCAAGTAAGATGATCAAAAGTCCCATTCCGATGAAGCCCGCATAAACAAAAAAAGTTAGTAATAGATTTCCGTAGGATTCCTAGCTCGTCCGACATACAGAGAGCATAGGTGTCCATCCAAATGGGAGTAGAACCATGCCAGGATTGAATGAGCTTATCCCATGTGAAGATGCCACGCCTATGGAAGAAGGATAGAAGGATGCCTGGGATATGAATGCTCCGGTGTCCACACATAATGGTGTCGATGCTAATAAAGATCCTATTTCCAGTGAATATCCTCCATTTGAGACACAATATGAAATATTGTTCAATCTTCCTCAAACTAAGCCATATAGCGAATCCCTGTCGAGTCCCAATTGACCCCGTTCTGTACCAATATTCTAGAGCTTTCCCTTTCATATATTTCAGCTTGATGATATTGCTCCAAGGACCATCGCCAAATATGCCTCACCATAAGGATCAACATAGGAAAGCATGTCCAAAAATCCTTAAGTCCTTTAGACCCCATCCTCCATAAAGCCTAGGAATGGAAATGGCATCCAACTTGGAAAGATGGAATTTCCACTGACCAGACTTTCCTCCCCATATAAATTTAGCCGAAATCGAGTTCATCCGGTGGATAATACAAGCAGGTAGATAGAATAAATGAGCCTAGTAAATAGACATTTGTGACAAGACCGCCTGTGTAAGGATATATCTGCCAGCCAAATATAGGGACCTGAATTCCCAGGGCGATATCCTTTTATAATATCTCTCAATTAACCACTGCCAATCATTAGATGAGTATCCTTTAGCTTTTAGATGGAAGCCCAAGTATTTAATACCATCACTGAGCAGACCAGTACCAATCTGAAACATCGCAGCAATCCACTCAACAATGGCCGGATTTGTATCATTGTGATATAGAGTAGATTTTGACTTGTTGATGATAATTCCCGTGGCCTTTTGGAATTTTTCAAGTATGTCAAATAAACAGATCCATGAGACTTTGCAGAGCATAGCGCAAAGGAGCACATCATCCACAAATAGGTTGTGGGAAATGAAATAACTCTGACAAATCTTGACAGGCCGACATCGGAGTTCTATCACCGCCTTGTTGATATGGATACTGAGAGAGTTCATGACCAAGATGAAAATAAGAGGCGCGAGTGGGCATCCCTGTCGAAGGCCCCTTTCAGCAAGGAAATATGTGGAAGGGATGCCATTGATAATGATCGCGTAGTTAACATTTTCTACACACGCCATGATCCATTGGATGGTGTTGGGCCATAAACCAATCTTTGCCAATAAACATCTGATAAAGCCCCAGTCTATGCAATCATAGGCTTTGTGAAGATCTATTTTCAAAATGGTCGCGTCAATGTCCTTCGTGATCATGGAGAACAGGCATTCCTGACTATTTGCCACAACATCTAGAATATTACGACCTTTAAGAAAGGCATGTTGATCTTTGGAGAGATAGGTAGCCAGTGTACCTTTTATTCTCTCGGCAATGATCTTTGAAATAATCTTGAAAGAAATGTTGCATAAAGAGATCGCCCTGAAATCATGGAAAGAATCCACATCAACCTTCTTTGGGATTAGTGCAATCAGAGTAGATGAGATGTGTTGGTGTATGCGACACGATCTAGATTCCTCAATCATCAAAAGAAGATCTTGTTTGATGATATCAAAGAAATGGATAAAAAATTCAATGGTCCAGCCGTCCTAAAATAATACTTTAACCGAAAGTAAAGTTAAATTCTAAATGGATTTCTTTAAAATATAAAATCAATTTATTTAATTAATTTTTTTATTTCTAAAAATAAATATTTTAACATTGATATTTTTTAAACCGTTTTTTTTTTATTGAATTGAGTATTTGCTTGATTTTTTTTATATTTCCTCTGCCGGACACAATTGTTCTGTAATACTTGGCAGATGCTACTCCGAATATGCGTTTGCAGGCTTATTTTCGAATTTTTATTTTCAAATGGGTTTAAGAATAATGATTTTATATATTGTTCTTTATGAAGTTGAGGACGGTAAGGCTGGATTTATCGTGCTTGTGGCGTTTCGTAGTAATTTACTGATCAATAGTTTATCGTTATGCGAAGTGAGTGGTGATGTGTAATAAGTACATAAAGTGCATTTTGCATTTCTTTCTCATAATATAAAAGCCCGTTCGTCCTTGTGCATTCCACGTTAGTTGTCAGTGCTGTGAGAGCAGAAGTAATGCCCCTCCTTTTAATATTCTTTATTCATAAAGTAAAATAAAATTTATTAATTTATTATTTTTAAAAATAATTTATGTTTTTAAATTTGATTTAACAATTAAATTATGTATCTTTCAAAAGTAAAGCTATAAATTTAAATTCGTAAGAGGTAAGCTATATACATTTATTAATATTTTAAAAGTCAAATAATTGAATTGAAACAGTCCTTTTATCTCGAAAATAAAAGGTTTCATATATTTATGAAATAAGGAATAAATTAAAATATATAGAAAACATAAAATAATCAAAACTTTAAAATTCTTAAATTATAATAATTATTTAATCAT
>APFE030948542.1:0-21350 GCA_000404065.3 Pinus taeda | reverse complement strand
TTTGTTCTATATCAATAACAGTGTGTAGTCCAATTGCCGAAAATACTAGTTGGCTTTGTCCTAAGCTATGTGGCCTCAACTAAATAGGTCATCAAGAAGAAAATGTTGGACGTATGGCTGAATCAACCTTCACAATCAAGACACAGTGAATTATTTCATTCCAGACTTATTACTCGATTTGTAGATGGAAATGCAGTTTGTGTGGAGAACTAGTGTAGTAAGGGTATCTCAGATGCCGAGCTTTGTCTATCTCATGATAGCTACAATGGTCATAGAAACAAACTATGAACAATGTAACTGACAAATACACTGTTTGAAAGAAACCAGGGGATGTGGCCTGAAATTTCTTGACAAAAGCCTTCATAATTCAAAGTCAATACATTCACATGATCAAGATGACTTTTGCAAGTTACAATGCAACAATAATTTTGCAGTGAGCCCTACCCCAATTTCAATACAACATCAATAAAAATTCTATTATGATGGCCGTCCTAAGAATGATTGGATTGAATTTCAACTTACAGTTCAGTCTTTCCACTACTTGTAAACATGGATATTTTCAATTTTTAGGGTTGGAAAATGTATTTTTTAAAGCTCCAGAGGTTATTAAAAAATGGGGTTTATGTTTTGCAGGTTAGGCATTGTGCTATTAAACAAAATCTATGGCCATTTTGACGACTTATGATGGGACTTACAGTTCAGTCTTTCCACTACTTGTAAGCATGGATATTTTCAATTTTGACGGTTTATATGTTGCTTCATTGTGAAGGAAAATGTGTTTCTTAATGCTCCAGATGTTATTAACAAACAGGGTTTATGTTTTTCAGGTCAG
Organism: Pinus taeda; assembly: GCA_000404065.3. Taxonomy (NCBI): domain Eukaryota; kingdom Viridiplantae; phylum Streptophyta; class Pinopsida; order Pinales; family Pinaceae; genus Pinus; species Pinus taeda. Next base: position 20,518 of record APFE030948542.1, on the reverse strand, counting down.
GTATTGTGCTATTGAACAACATCTATGACCATTTTGACAACTTATGATGGGACTTACACTTCAATCTTTCCACTACTTTTAACCATGGATATTTTCAATTTTGAGGGTTTCTATGTTTCTTCATTGTAAAGGAAAATGTGTTTTTCATTGCTCCAGATGTTATTAACAAATGGGGTTTATGTTTTGCAGGTCAGCCATTGTGCTATTGAACAAAATCTATGACCATTTTGATGACTTATGTTCGGACTTGTTACAGCAGATAGTCCATGCCTAATGATATAAAAATCTTCTATTCATGAAAAAGAAAGAGGGTGGTTTCGTATAAAGATGGAAGCCTCTCAAACTAGTCTTCCTGAGAAAAAGGTGAAATTTATTGTTGAGAAACTGGCTAGGGATAGGTCACTGAAAGAACCACCAATTTGTATCTTTTCTGGACGTAATCTGGGTATCTCTCATCTCAAGCGTTCTTGTCGTAATATGTTATTGAAAATAATAACACTTGTGGTAATATGCCATTGAAAATACACCAATTTGTATCTTTTCTAGACGTAATCTAGGTATCCCACATCTCAAGAATTCTTGTGGTAATATGCCATTAAAACTAAAAAGACGTCCTACCATTTCACCCAAAAATTGCATGGTGAAGATGTTTCGGAAGTGATAAAGGTTTTTCTGCTTATCAATGTACTTCAAATAACTTCAAGGCAGGACAAAATGATGTCAAGTAGTTGGAAAAATCTTAAAGAGAATGAGGATATGGAAACAACAAAATTTACATTTATTTTATTCCTATCAGAATGATATGTCAAGTAGCTTGTATTTTTCAATCTTGTAGATTTATTTTATTCCTATCATATAACTTGGATTGCAAAAAGGTGCACTTAAGGCATTGTGTTCTTATTGTTCTTATTCATGCAAAGCTCATTTCATGGTTGTAACTTGTAACTGGCTGTGCTCTGATTGGTTGGCTCTCCTGCTTCTCATTGTGCAGATTCATGGAAAACTCATGTCATGGTTGTAACTTGTAACTGGTTGTGCTCTGATTGGTTGGCTCTCTTGCTTCTCATTGTGCAGATTCATGCAAAGCTCATGTCATGGTTTTAAGTATAGGAATCTGTAGACTGTGCCCTTACAAACTTGGGTGAAGATGGCTCAACTTAGTTGTCAGAAGAATAATTATTTTCTCTACCAATGAGGTAAATGGGGTTCACATTTATGATATCATTAATACTAGTATTATTTTAGTTATTTCTGAGGCATTTCCATTCACATCTTATGATAAATAAATGTCTTTCAACTATTTGAATCATGGTACAATCACTACCTTGACTACTTTAAAGGAAATTAACTACTAAAATGGATTTGGTTAGCACTCCCTAAATACGATTGTGGGAAGATTTGCTAGTTCAATCCTAAAAGATTTTATAGTTCAATCCTAAAAGATCCTATATCATGGAATCCGACAGTCCTACTATTTTTTATGCCTACGATATGAATTTATTCCTCAATCCAGATGGGATAAGGAGGTATCATCCTTTTACTATCAATATTCATCTGGAAGAAAAAGTTATTGACATATGTGATGGATATTCCTTGGTAGACAAACAAAGAGTATGTTATAAACACACAATTATTGAAGCTTTAAGTCAAACAAATCCATTTCCACCTATAGATAGCTCTATTGTTGACAATAGCAGAGTTGGATAGCCCCAGAAGATTGATTAATCCTGTAAACCCTCAATAACATATAAAACTACAGTGCTAAGAATGAAAACGATGTCAAGAAAATCATTGATGAAGAATATTGGCTTGAACAAATAAAAAATTTCTCTCTAGACCACATCGAATGCAAATATGTTCTCTTCTCCATGAACATGTGGACAATCATTCATGCACTATATTTTTAAAAGGAAATGTAGACAAAAAACCTCTAACAAATCCACATGAAGTCAATGCTGAGGGAAAATTTTGGGGACAGGAAAAGGTGCACTCACAGTGATTAAATCATAGTGAAGAGAGGCTCCTTCGCTGTCCCAAAAGAAGGTTCTTCATCACAGTAAGGAGGCTTCCATACACTGTGAAAGGAAGGTCCAAAAGAGCCCTAGTTGCAGTCTTCTATTCACAGCTAAGACGTAATCAAATGGAGCCTAAATGAACCCCTAATCCACAATAAGAAAGAGACTCAATACACAGTCCTAAAGGATGTGTTTTAGGTGTTGTTCAAGTAACGAGACATAGCATGTCTTAGTATTTCAGTGGCAACATGATGATGACAACATTTTGATTGAAACTATTCGTGAGGACTGTTTATAAGGTTGGTAACCTACAGTCATATTATATTAATGAAATTTTTCCTAGACCATAGTTCAAATCAGTAAACTCAGATTGAGTCAAGTCCTTGTACGACTTATACTACTGCATTGATATTATTTGCTGACTGAAGATCAGAGGCCATACTTGCTACTAGGCTAGACCACATGACATACCTAGTAGCAAAGGTACTGACTTGAAAGCGTGACAATGGTGGAGCTGCACCTCTAAGTCATGGATTGGTAATTGTGTGAAGGAAGAGGATTGATTGTTGACGCCATATCTCATAAAATGTTTACAACTAGTGTAGCAAGCAATTATCAGTGTTTTTGGGAGCTGTATTGGGTCAAGATTTGACCATGTTCGACTCAGTTTGATGAGCATCCTATTCATGCCATATGGATGAACTTACATTGATGTCAGAGTGTGAGCAAGGGAATTTGCAAATATCTTAACACAAAGAAACAAGTAATAAAATTCCATTAAAATGTGCTTAACTTTACATATTCCCAAAAGTAGAGGAAATAACTAAGCTGGAACCTGATCCAAGAAAATGCAACGTATTATCATCCTATGCTTGGTGGAGCTTACAAGGAAATGGGTTGGATATGTGTTTAAAGTCTACACAATAAAAAAGATATAATCTAAAGGTAGCCCCAACAATTTGAATAGCCAATAGGATATGATAATAATTTATTCAAAGAGCTATTTTTTAATAAAACAAATAGAAAGCATAAACACATACCTGTTTTAGGAAAAAACTATGCAAGGTCGGCCTCACAGAAAAAAAATGGTATTAAATGTAGAGCTTATAAAACTGTCTTGGCCGTCCGAAAGGGTTGTTGACAGATGTGTCTCACTTGTTAATGCTACAGGATACTCCTCGACCATATTGGAGATAATGTGTGCATCCACTCCTCAAAGCACACGAATCATGGATTATCAAAGCACACAGATCACTGATCATCTATTTGTTCAAATGTTTTCCAAATCGTTTAATCACGGATTATCATATGTTTCTTGTGAATTTGGGGAAGCTTATAAGTCGGGTTATAAACTGCTATAGTTGTCCTTATTTTTCTACAAGAAATAGTCTAATGTGAAGGTGAATAAGCTAAATGTGATATTGGATGGCAATGATACTAATGAGAAGTTGGAAAATCGGAAAGTGAACATATCCAATGCATTAAAACAACTTGTTGTAGGGTTAATCTACCAAAATGCAAGGTTGAGGTTGTAGTGTTTCTTGTAGTTGCAAAATAGAGTAGAGTGTAAGTAACAATGAATAACACATAATGAACAAAAAATTAAAAATAATAATGGAAATGAACTAAATTCAAAGTAAAAATTCTATCTAACTAATGTAAGAGTGCTACAACTATCATCAATAAATGTTAAGGTAAGTTGTAAGAAAAAATTTCTCATAAACAAATATGTGAACATAAATGATACAAGAGGGATATTTACCACAGAGGTCAATAGGCCAAGTTAACACAAGGAAACTTAAAAACCTTAGAAGAAAGCTAAAATAAGAGCTGAAATCAAATATCACTTCGATTAGCAAACATGTTGTTTGTAACTTTGTACATGACAAAGTTACAAAAAATTCTTGGAATCTAAACCTCTCGTATTATTCGCATGTTTTCCTATGATTTTCTTCTAATCCTATTATCCTACTAAAGCCTATTGTTTTTACAAGTGGATCGGAGGAAAGCTCCTTGAGTGAAGGAATGCTTTCCCTCCAAAAAGCAATAAAAACCCTGATCTTGTTTCCTAGATCACCACACAACAGTACTAAGGAGGATTTACTATTCTTAGGAAGCCGTGTTGGGTTACTAAACCAACCAAAACCAATCGTATGCCTTGGGATGATGATGGTGTTTCTCCTTAGATGATGTCCAAGGCCCCAAGTAAATCCATCCTTCTGGTGCAAAATTATCCTCATATTAACACCCATACAACATCTATATACCTATGGTTTATAATGATGGCAAATAGTGTTCCCCATCACCTAATTGTGAAAAAAGCCCCAACTAACTTGCATGCCATGTCAAATTTGTCCTCAATATTAGCATATCATCCTACATTATCCATTAGCTCATCAAGATAGAGGTATCAAGGACTCTCACTCCATGGTTGGGGACTGTAGTCCATCAAGTCTAGGTCAAATTTCAGGCTAATTGTATCAAGGAAATATCAAGGTCAACCAACACTAATGCAATATATTAGTTGTTGGTACATAGACCTATCAAAATGTCACAATATTGGGTAGTAGACATTAGTAAGTAGGACACTAGCCACCAACAAGAAACCTTGATGTTGGTAATGAGCACCACTAGGCCAACCATTCACCATAGAGGCACTGGGAGGTGGTTTTGTACCATGCGCATAGTCTGTATTATTACTGAACCAACCAACACCACTCATACACCCTGGGATGATAATGGTGTTTCTCCTTAAATGAAGTCCAAGGCCCCAAACAAATCCATCCTTGAGGGGAAAAATTATCCTCACATTAACACCCATACAACATATATATACCTATGGTTAATAATGATGGCAAATAGTGCTCCCCATCACCTAATTGTGAAAAAATCCCCAACTAACCTAGATGCCATGTCAAACTTGTCCTCAATATTAGCATATCATCCTATATTATCTAGTAGCTCATCGAGATAGAGGGATCAAGGACTCTCACTCCATGGTTGGGGACTATAGTACATCAAGACTAGGTCAAATTGCAGGCTAACTATATCAAGAACACCTCAAGGTCAACCAACACTAATGCAATGTATTAGTTGTTGGTACATCGACCTATCAAAATGTCAAAATATTGTGAAGTAGACATTAGTAGGTAGGACACTAGCCACCAACAACAAACTTTGATGTTGGTGATGAGCACCACTAGGCCAACCATTCACCTTAGAGGCACTCGAAGGTAGTTTTGTACCATGTGCATAGTCTATATTATTACTAAACCAGCCAAAACCACTCGTAGGCCTTGGATGATAATGTTGTTTCTCCTTAGATGATGTCCAAGGCCCCAAACAAAGCCATCCTTGTCCAAGGGCAAAATTATCCACACATTAACACCCATACAACATCTATATATCTATGGTTTATAATGATGGAAAATAGTTCTCCCCATTACCTAATTGTGCAAAAAGCTCCAACTAACCTACATGCCATGTCAAGCTTGTCCTCGATATTAGCATATCATCCTACATTATCGATTAGCTCATCTTGATAGAGGGTTCAAGGACTCTCACTCCATGGTTGGGGACTATAGTCCATCAAGTCTAGGTCAAATTTCGGGCTAACTGTATCGAGGACACCTCAAGGTCAACCAACACTAATGCAATGTATTAGTTACTGGTACATCAACCTACCAAAATGTCACAATATTGGGTAGTAGACATTAGTAAGTAGGACACTAGCCACCAACAAGAAACCTTGATGTTGGCGATGAGCACCAATAGGTCAACCATTCACCTTAGAGGCACTAGGAGGTGGTTTTGTACCATGTGCATAGTCCGTATTATTATTAAACCAACCAAAACCACTCGTACACCCTGGGATGATAATGGTGTTTCTCCTTAGATGATGTTCAAGGCCCCAAACAAAGCCTTCCTTGTCCAGGGGAAAACTTATCCTCACATTAACACCCATACAACATCTATATTCCTTTGGTTTATAATGATGGCAAATAATTCTCCCCATCACCTAATTGTGTAGAAAGCGCCAACTAACGTACATCTCATGTCAAACTGGCCCTCAATATTAGCATGTCATCCTACATTATCCATTAGCTCATTTAGATAGGGGGTTCAAGGACTCTCACTCCATGGTTAGGGACTATAGTCCATCAAGTCTAGGTCAAATTTTGGGCTAACTATATCAAGGACACCTCAAGGTCAACCAACAGTAATGCAATGTATTAGTTGTTGGTATATTGACCTATCAAAATTTAAAACATGTCCTTGATATTAGCATATCATCCTACATTATCCATAAGTTAGCTCATGGAGATAGAGGGTTCAAGGACTCTTACTCCATGGTTGGGGACTATAGTCCATCGAGAGGGAAAATTTCAGGCTAACTCTATGAAGGACACCTTGACAACGTCAACCTACAGTAATGCAATGTATTAGTTGTTGCTACATTGACCTATCAAAATGTCACAATATTGGGTAGAAGACATTAGTAAGTAGGACATTAGCCACCAATAAGAAACCTTGATGTCGGCGTTGAGCACCACTAGGCCAACCATTCATTGTAGAGGCACTCGGAGGTGGTTTTGTACCATGTGCATAGTCTATATTATTATTAAACCAACCAAAACTTGTTGTAGGCCCTAGGATGATAATGGTGTTTCTCCTTAGATGATGTCCAAGGCCCCAAACAAAGGCATCCTTGTGGGGCAAAATTATCCTCACATTAACACCCATACAACATCTATATATCTATGGTTTATAATGATGGAAAATAGTGCTCCACATCACCTAATTGTGCAAAAAGGCCCAACTAACCTGCATATGTCAAACTTGTCCTCGGTATTAGCATATCATCCTACATTATCCATTAGCTCATCGAGATAAAGGTATCAAGGACTCTCACTCCATGGTTGGGGACTATAGTCCATCAATTGTAGGTCAAATTTCAGGCTAAGTGTATTAAGGAAACCTCAAGGTCAACCAACACTAATGCAATGCATTAGTTGTGGGTACATCGACGTATCAAAATATCACAATATTGGGTAGTAGACATTAGTAAGTAGGACACGAGCCACCAACAAGAAACCTTGATGTTGGCGATGAGCACTACTAGGCCAATCATTCACGTTAGAGGCACTTGGAGGTGGTTTTGTACCATGTGCATAGTCTGTATTATTACTGAACCAACCAAAACGACTCGTATGCCCTAGGATGATAGTGGTGTTTCTCCTTAGATGATGTCCAAGGCCCCAAACAAAGCCATCCTTGTGGGGCAAAACTATCCTCACATTCACACCCATACAACATCTATATACCTATGGTTTATAATGATGGCAAATAGTGCTCCCAATCACCTAATTGTTCAAAAAGCCCCAACTAACCTACATTCCATTTCAAGATTTTCCTTGATATTAGAACATTAACTAGATTTATTATTTCTTTGTGACTCAAGTTGAAAAGTGGAAATACAAAATATTTAATAAATGAGAGAAAATATTATTTTAGGGGTGTTACCAAGCCTATTGCTTGAGGTTTTATATAAGACAAGTATATATTGCTAGAAAAATAAATATAGGGAATAATTAATAAATTCTTAAATTCCTTATTTGAAATAAAGAAAAAAACTCTACTTTTAGTTTTTTTAATAACCACTAAATTCTTTACTTGAACTAGTTCCTTATTTGAAATAAGGAAAAATCTCTAATTTTTTTCTTTTAGTAATTTATAAATTCCTTATTTGATATTAATAAAAAAAAATTAAAAAAATAGGATTTTTATGCATTCAAATGGAAATTTTACTTACAATTCCATTCCAAATACCAACCTGCATCTACTGCACTATTTTGTCAGCAAATACATGCACGATTTTGTGAGTAAATGTAGGTTGTTGAAGTAACTGAAAATAGTTAGTAAGAATAAAGTTTCTCATAATAAACTAAGTGTTGACCCCTCCCCATCATTTGATTTGATTAGATCACCACTCAATATAAATAGAGCAGTTTTGATCTCAGGATTGATCCCACCACAACTGCACTGTTAAACTTAATTCCATGCACGATTTTGTCTGATTTTCAGAAGAACAACTGTTGAAATTTACAATTAGGGTTCACATTTTCCTCTTTTGGAAGCTAGAGTTCATGAAAAATACAGGTACTTCTCATTGTACTCACTTTTTAAAACAGAGAAGAATTGTGCAATGACTGGCATTTTACAGACGTGATGTCTTAATTTTGGTTGATAAATGCTCTGTTTTTTGTATATATATCATCAATTTGTGTAGTACATTTGATGATTTCATTGAAAATTCATTTCACATTGGTTGGATAGTTGCAAATTTGTTTGCCTACAATAAGTTTTTTTTTAGGATTGGACTGAAGCGGTCTGAATTTATTTTTTTTGTCAGTTGCCAATCCATGACCTAGAGGTGCAGCTCCACCATTGTCACGCTTTCAAGTCAATACCTTTGCTGCTAGCTATCTCCTGTGGTCTAGCATAGTAGCAAGTTCGGCCTCTGATCTTCAGTCAACAAATAATATCAATGCAGTAGTATAAGTCATACAAGGACTTGACTCAATCTGAGTGTATTGATTTGAACATTGGTTTAGGATAGATTTCATTAATATAATATGATTGTAGGTTACCAACCTTATAAACAATCCTCAGGAATAGTTTCAATCACAATGCTATCATCATCATGTTGCCACTGAAATACTAAGACGTGCTAGGTCTCCTTACTTGAAAAACACCTAAAACATATCCTTTAGGACTATGTATTGAGTCTCTTTCTTATTGTGGATTATGGGTTCATTTAGGGTCCCTTTGATTGCGTCTTAGCTGTGAATAGAAAACTGCAACTAGGGCTCTTTTGGAGCTTCCTTTGACAACATATGGAAGCCTCCTTTCTATGATGAAGAACCTTCTTTTGGGACAACAAAGGAGCCTCTCTTCACTGTGATTTAATCCCTGTGAGTGCACCTATTCCAGGCCCAAAATTTTCCCTCAGCATTGACTTCATGTCGATTTGTTAGAGGTTTGTTGTCTACATTTCCTTTTTAAAATCTAGTGCATGAATGATTGTCCACATGTTCATGGAGAAGAGATCATATTTGCATTTGATGTGGTCCAGAGAGAAATTTTTTATTTGGTCAATCCTGTATTCTTCATCATTGATTTTCTTGGCATCGTTTTCATTCTTAGCACTGTAGTTGTATATGTCGTTGAGGGTTTACAGGTTTAATCAATCTTCTGGGGCTGTCCAATTTTGTTATTGTCAACAATAGAGCTATCTATAGGTGGAAATGGATTTGTTTGACTTAAAGCTTCAATAATTGTGTGTTTATAACATATTCTTTGTTTGTCTACCAAGGAATATCCATCACATATGGCAATAACTTTGTCTTCCAGATGAATATTGACAGTAAAAGGATGAGACTTCCTTATCCCATCTGGATTGAGGAATAAATTCAGATCGTAGGCATAAAAAATAGTAGGACTGTTGGATTCTGTTGTCACAAAATCACACACTAAGGGCTGCAACCTAGTGAAATCTTATGCAACTGTTTCAGACCAGACTTTAGACCAAAGATTAGCCTCCTTGATCAGAGAGGGCTCTCTCACAAACTTCGGATAAGAATTAATCACAATAACAGAGGGCTAACTCTTTACACATTTATGAAAATGAAGCTGGTTGGATACACATTAGATTTGGTCTTCATTGGGCTATGGAGTCTCATACACTTGGTAAACAAATTACAGTCATTTCATGGAAGTCAAGGCTCTTTGCATTAATTGTTCAAACATTACTTCACAAAAACCACAGCTTGCCAAAACACACAGGAAGTCAGAGCATAAGGTATGAATTCTGAGTGATTGTGTTGTGACAAAGACTGTACCAGAACATTAACAAAAACCCACAGCTTGCCAAACATACAGGAAGTCAGAGCATTGGAAATGAATTCTGAGTGATTATGTTATAACAAGGCTGTACCAAAACATTAAGAAAATAAATTACCATCACATTTGAGCAACATAATCCATTGAGAATCTTGAGAAGAAACAACAGTCGTTTACTATTACTGTAATAAGAAAATGTACATGCACCAATATGAGAACTCAGTCTTTTTTCATAGAAGTCTCCAACCCTTGATACATCCAAGTTCTTGCTATATATAGGAAATAAAGCTATCTCTATCTTGAGTCTCCTCAACAAGCATGAAGGGAGCTCGAAAACTTAAAACTAACTACCTTATCCGTATTTAAACTAATTTACTAAATACAGAGGTATTGCTTTTAATGCAAAGAGTCCTAGTTCTAATCAAATCCTGCTTCTTCCTCCTTGTTTACTTGATTCTTTCTTGATTTTGACAGCTGTGTTCTTCATGTAGGAGCTGAAATGTATCTTGAGGAGCATTCGTTGTACTTGCTGTCTTGGATCTTGAATGTGTTGCTGACTCAACCATTTGTTGCAGAAATATCCTCTGTTTTCCCGGTCCCTGTTTTGCTCCATGTTCTTTTCCCAACAAAATATGCTTTAAGCTGTATTAATAACCTTTAATGACCATGCCATACACCCTCTGCCTGAATAATAAAGATGCTTTTCGAATACTGCCAGGTGTAGAACTCAAAACCCTGGTGAGCCTACCAGAAAACCCTAATTCTGCGGTCATAAAGGAGCTTCATGGAACTTGGTAAAAACAACAGATCTTACCTTTATGCATTGAGGTTTACACTTGTCAACTTTTGAAGGCTTAAGCAACCATGGTGATTCCTTTTCCATCTTCGAAGCCTTTCTCCACAAAACTTGGTGACCTCAGCAATGTTTCAAATTTTCCCTTAAAAATAGTCACCTACAGCAGTTTCGTAGCGCGCTACGAAACTGCTGTTTCTTTCAAAATCACAAAATTACAGTCTTCAATCATTTCAGACTGTCATATCTTTTCTTTTGATCCAAAAATAGCATACTATCCTTTCCTTTCTACATGCCTCAAAAACATTAATGAACTTTAAATATCATGACACAAAATTTGGTGCAATAATGAAATAAATTCATTTGGCAGCTAATTGGCCTAGCTGAGCCTTCAGCTTGGCCAATTCATTTTCCATAGCAGCAATCTCGGACACTGTCTTTTCATAATTTGCCAACTCTTGGTCAGCTGCTTCCCATTTTTCCTTAGAGGATGAGGTTTTCCCTTTCTTAACTAAAGGAGTCTTTACTTTTACTTATTTCTTTCTTGTCTCCTTTGTCTCTTTGGTCTGAGCTACCTGTTTTTCTTTTTGTTTGGTCTGCTCTCTGGTATAAATTATTCTTTTGGTCTCCTGTACCTTTTCTACCTTTACTGCCTTTTCTGTCTTCTTTGCCTTGTCTACTTTTTCTATCCTTTCTGGTTTCTTTATCTCAGGCAATGGTTTAGTTTGTTTTGTTATTGCCTTGGCAGTTTCCTCACCCTTTGGAATTTGTTCTGCTGCTTGTGCTTGACCTCTAGTAATTGGCCTTCTGGGCCTCACCATGAATTCCTTTCCCGCTTCTTCGAATCTGAGCCTTTTGGAGGCTTTAGATTTCTTAGAACTGTCAGGAGATGAATGTGTTAGGTCTATTGGCACGGGCTCCACTTGTACAGAAGTAGCTTGTTCAAAGTCAATGGCTTCTAACAAATCTTTAAGGCTACCCTTAGACATGGGGCTATCCTCTGTCGCAATTGACTTTCCCTTTTCCTTGTTCAACTGACTCCTTGTTCTGATTTTGTTTTGCTGTGCTATTTCCTTTGGCTTGGATGCCACTTTCTGGTATTTCATCTTTTGCTCAGATGGTTTTGGTGTTTCTTTGATAACTATGGGTTTCCCTGATTGTTTTGTTTTATCCTTTGTTTTCTTACGGTCTTTAGCCTGCTGCTTAGGCTTAGCCACTATTGTTTCCAGTACAGGTTCTTCAACCATTGCAGACTCTTGAGTCTCTTTTTCCTTTTCTCTGTCTGGTAAAGGGGTTAGACCGGTTTTACTTTGGAAACCCGACATAAAGATAAATGAATCCCAATCCCTTCCAATCTTATTGAGACTATCTAATACCAGTAACTTGACTAAGCCATGATGAAAAAGAGATGTTTCTTGATTTTCCCTTTTATACTGAACCTTGTCACACATTTTGCCTAGACTCCTAAACAGATAAAAAGGAATATCTATGGAGGACTTTCCTGTGAAGTGTAACAGAAGCTTGAAATGGTAGGAGTAAATTTTAGTATACCTACCCTCACAAGTGAGATACTTCTGAATAGCTGTAAGTAGCAGAGCATACTGCTCTTTGACATAATGCCTAGGAATTGCCTTAGAAAGGTCCTGGTTGACATATTGTTCTTTCAGAAATTCTTTGCATGGTGTTGTGTCAAATTTGTAGTTTTTAAACCACTCCCGACCACTCCTTGGGATCTCGGTAACAGCTGAGATAACTTGTGGAGAAACAGGGAATTCCAATAATGCTACTTTAGAATTTAGGCCACTAAAATTCAGAGCAAAAGCCTTGGTTACCTCTGTATGCCCGCCTTGTAGTTTCTCACAAAACCTCCAGCAACCGGCTTGTTTGAATGCTCGAGCAACACTTTCATCCCTTAGCGTGAGGTCGAGTCCCTCTGGTTCAGTCCTTAAGCATCTCCCGGATCTATTCTCTCGTTTTTCCATCTTGCTCAGAAAAATCTTTGCACAGAAACTCAATCAGCAATTACAAATCTCTGAACAGTTTTGGCTTTCAGAATGCGGGCTCGCTTGCAGTAGACTTTCTTTTGAATAAGAATTCGGGCGGCTTCCTTTTGTTTTTTGAAACACTTAGCATGGGATAGGCACGTTGAATGCAGTCATGAATAAACATAATTGCACCACCTTACCTCATAAGATTGATTAACATCATAGACATGCGTGTGATCCTATTCAAATGGCGGGATGGATCCTATTATGATCTAGATGGGATGTCGACTGACACATCTAAACGGTTTTTTGATGACTCATACCCCAAGATTTGACATTTCAAGACAATGTACTGCAGAGAATACCCGAATCCCCGATTTCGTAGCGCTGGCAATCATGAAATGACATGCCGCGCTACGCAATGGCTGCTCAGGAATGGTGAAAAATGATTTCGCAGTTAAAACAGGCCAATCATATTTACGCTACGAAACTGTGCAATGTCAGAATGATATAATCAAGACTAGATATGCTATGGGAGATGGAAACTAACGATTTTTAACAAGGACATACCTCAATTAATCTTTAGAAAAGACTAATTTTAAAGTAATAAACCTAAACAACCTATTGATGAACCAAATTTACATTGGATCTTTGTACATAGATGAATTGTACCTAAGTGTACATTGGCTTCACTCGAAATTTCCTTACACGTGACGTGAGATTTTAGCTGTTAGGTTAGGAGTAGGATTAGCTGCATCCTAGGTATCCCTCTTTTGCACCCATTCTGCACTCATTCCTTGTAGTTTGTCCTTATTTTCTTATTATGGCTCTACACCATGTTTTCTTTAGCCATTTTTTTCTCTTGTCTTCTGGTTTTGTTTCTTGGTTCTGTGTTTTATTTCATTTTGTCTTTCATTCTTTCTTGTTGATTTTTTCATTTCATTTTCATTATGTGAATAAGTGTTGTGCCTGGACCTGTTTGGCTTCTTAGTATGTGTGTGGCCGCACTATAAAGAGTATTGTGACACTTCAGCATTTGGCTAGCCACCTATAAGTCTTCCTTGTGTTGGTTACATCTTTTGTTCGATGAAGTTCTGACGGAAAATATGATCCATTCATAAGGAGAGTTTTGCTCCAACCATGAACCCATGTCTAGTCCAGAAACCCCGTGCCTATAGTCATTTTTTCTGCTTTGGTGTTCTCAAGCTTATCCAACTAGTAGAAACGAAGAAGAGGAAAAATGTAAACGAGAAAACATAAATCAAAGGTCTCTATATGCTTCTCTGAAGGAAAAAACTCTTTTTCCCTTAATAAGTCGAGATCCCTCTTCCACCCAAAAATAAATAAGTGCCAATTAATAGTTCTCTTTAAAAAAAAAGGTGAAAGAAGAGAAAGGCTTGCTGTGCAGAGGTGAAGAAAGAAACTCCATCAGGGTAATGTCCAAGCTCGCTGGAAGCAGAGCAATTTTGTGTTACTGTGTGACTCCATTTGGGTATTGTCTAGGTCCATTAGCAATGGAGAAACACCAAAGATGAAAAATCATACTCTGAAAATCTTAAGCTTGCAAGCTACACTACCTTTCCCTACTCAAAACACTGTGATTTTGTTGAATATTATGTTGTGTTCGATTGAGAAGGTATAGAGGGGACCATATTTGTTCATGGGGTAAGTGAGAAGGCCAAGGTAATCTTCATGATGAATCAATACTTCTAGAAGAACCAAGGCCCTACACAGAAGGAGTTAACCAAAAAAGAGAAGTTGGATTCTACTAGTGTGTCGCCAAGTGTTGTAGTGGGTGCAACACCCTCTAAAATTTTGACCTACACTCAAATTTTGGAGCCTACTGTAGATCCTGTGATTGATCGTTCCTTAGTCACTTATTGGTAAGTTGATGATTTCAAGCTCCCTTCTTGGATCTCGAGAGTCGTTCACACTTTTATATTTATATAGCAAGTGTCATCTTCGGGCATGGGAGTTATCGCTTGTCATGCAAAGGTAAGTTTTGGTTTACTTTAAGGGGAAATCTTGGTGAAAATAAGTTGTTCCCATCATACAGACATGTTTCACACTCATTTCCAAAGTTTGACGCACTATTACACAAGTGTCGTAATTATCCTCACAAAGTTTATCGTTGGAGCTGCACTTGTCATAAGCTACCACAAAGGTTGTTGCACTAAGAGAAGTATGTTTTCATATGTTATGGATGATTTGTGTTGTATCACTAAGTGTCTCAGTGTGTGGTCACAGTCAAGTTCTATCACTTTTCACATTAGTTCCACTGATCCGACACTTGGCCAAATTCTGGGTATTCCTAGCAACCTAGCCTCATCCATTCCTCCTAAACTATGCGCTTCGCATCTGCAACCCTCGAGCTTTTTCCTTACCTGTTGAACTGCATAATTCGCCAAAATCACAACATCCCTTGGCATCTAAAACTACATAGAGCCTACCTCCAATGACCTTCCTCAATCGGATCTCACTTCCCAGTCCCCCTTTCTTCTAAAAACTACGAAAATTTGTCCTCGAGGGTCTCATCTTGCATCAGCCACTACCTAGTTGAACTGCGCAATTGTTTCCCTCAATGGGCACTGTGAATTCTTATCCCTCAATCCATCCCAGTCACTGAGCCTTCTCACCCTAACCTAACAGTAGTTTCAACTCAGTCAATGAATTATCATGCAACATCTTAGACTAAGGGTTTATCAAAATAATGTTGTCTTGTCATGAGTATATTACAAATACATGAATTCTACTAGGACTATGGAAAGATGATTAAGAAGGATATGAATAAGGAGGACATGCTAGATGATACTTATGGAGTTGAGGAGAAAAGATAATCATCAGATAAGAAGACCAAGGAACCATGGGGTATGATAGAAGATCAGAGGTTAGGACTGCTTGAAGACTCCATCTGATTCACAAACCTTTAGAGGGTAAGAAAAACACACACACACACACACACAACTCATGAAGTTGAAATACACCTCTTAGTGTAGTATGAATGACATCTTATTATTTTCATATCATTATGTCTTCAATGACATTTATGGTCGCAAACACTGAAATTCATTCCATGTGTTTTCTCTAAGTGTTTTTCTCCCTTTCACTTGTTGGATCAACTTTCGTCTCTTGGCATTGACATGTTTGCGAGCCTTCTATGGTGGTTTTAAAGGTCGACTGATCTGGATCTTAGGTGTAGGCCCCCAAGATCTAAAAAAAAATGAAATGGATCTTGGGGGAGAGGCCCCCAAGATCTGAAAAATTGCAATGCCATAAATAAAATGAGAGAACACACAATAACAAAACCACAAAGAAACTTTTTATTAAAATAGATAATAGCTGTAAGGACTACATTATGGTGGACAATCTGTCCTTTTATAAAATATGAGTTGTTACTTATAGTATTTTCCAGTTACAATACCATGGGTAAATTCCATGGGTGAATGAATACCATGGGTGGATGTGATAATACCATGGGAAAATACCATGGGTGAATGAATACCATGGGTGGATAAATACCATGGGTGGATGCCACTTATAATACCATGGGTAAATTTCATGGGTGGATGAATAACATGGGTGGATGAATACCATGGGTTAATTCCATTTTCTCTTCGGATCATTCCTTCCTCCTTAAGAAGCAATGGTCCCCATTGCGTGAATTTCCCTCCTGCAACGCCTTTCTTGAATATCAAGAGTCAAAGAAGAGAAGGGTTTTATGTGGTTAACTCATAATCATGATGAATGAAGATCCGTGGATAGTGATACTTTGTAATGCTTGTGACCAACTGCGATACTGACAGTGTGTGGCCTAGAAAATGGACTTCGATGAAGTGTGGGTTTGTGGATGACCCATAACCATGATGAATGAAGATTTGAGGATAGGGATACCCTGTAATGCTTGTGACCAACTGTGATACTGGCAGTGTGCGTCCTAGAAAATGGACTTTGATGAAGTGTGGGTTTGTGGATGACCCATAATCATGACAAACAAAGATCCGAGAATAGAGATACCCTATAATGCGTGTGACCAACTGTGATACTAATAGTGTGCAGCCTAGAAAATCGACTTCAATGACAAGGATTTTGTGCAATTGACGCATACGTGTGATGTTGATTGTTGATGAAGTAGTAGGTGCCTAAATAGATTTGGGTGGGAGGGCACGTCTCCAAAGAACCCAAGCCGAATGCTGCTATGCTGAAACTAATGAATGTGAAGCAGGTGCCTACTAAAGCGGTGTGGGAGGGCACGTCTCCAAAGGGAACCCACTCCGAATGCTGCTCCATATTTAAAATGGACATAACTCAGTCAATATAACTTAGAACCTTTATTATAGCCTATTTTTTGAAACATAATGACCATTCTTCATCTTCCCATGTGTTGGAAATCCTTATCTTGACACTTTGGAATCTCAAATTCACGCTGCAATTGTTCTGCCATCACAAAAGTTTTGAAAAATAGCTGATTTTAAATCAGCGATATCTCCCACATCCAAACTTTGATTCAACCCATTGTTTTTATGAACTTGGGTGATTTTTTGAGAGGAGCCCAGATATGCAATAATTTTTTTGAAATTCTATATAAAAACTGCAAAAATGATAGGAGATTTGCCATCCACCAATTGTCATCAAAAAAATCTACAACATAGATGATTTTAAATCAGCAATATCTACCTCATCCGAACTCCGATTCGGTTGATTTTTTTTTGAATTTTGGTATTTTTTTGCAAGGAATCCAGATCTATTATTTGGTTTTCTAAAATTTTCACCAAATGTTTTAGGTTTGATCTGCAAACTCGTTGCCCAAAAACATTCTTGCAAAAAAATGAAAAAAGGAAAAATTATTCCTACTTGGCCCAAGAAAGTGCTCTATGGAGGTCACAGCACGTGCCCAAGGTTTGTTGAATATCGTTAAAAAAAATTGAAACTAGAATATGTATTAAACCCTCATTCCCATGGAATCGTAACCTGCTCTGATACCACTAATCTAGATCTTGGGGGTAGGTCCCCAAGATCTAAAAAAAATTGAAATGGAACTTGGGGGAGAGGCCCCCAAGATCTGAAAAATTGCAATGCCAGAAAGAAAATGAGATAAAACATAATAAAAAAACTACAAAGAAACTTTTTATTAAAACAAATAATAACTGTAAGGACTACATTGTGGTGGACAATCTATCCTTTTACAAAATGTGATTTGTTACTTATAGTCTTTTTCAGTTACAATACCACGGGTAAATTCCATGGGTGAATGAATACCATGGGTGGATGAATACCATGGGTGGATGAATACCATGGGTTGATGCCATTTTCTCTTTGAATCATCGACCTCTATGTATACGATATGTCCTAACCATGTAAACATATGTCTCATGTAAGGACACTGGACACCACATATCTCAACAATGGTATGATATTTTCCACTTTGGGCCTAAGCCCTCATGGATTTGCTTTTGGGCTTTACCCCAAAAGGCATCATACCAATGGAGATATTTGTCCATCCTTATATACCCATGATCCTCCCCACTTCTAGTCAATGTGGGACTTTGGTCCTATACCCAACAATCCTCCCCTCGAACACAAAGGACATCGAGCCTCCCCTCAAACAATTATCTCATCGTCCACTCCCTAGCCCAACGCCCAAGGATCCTCTGCTCTAATGTGTTGGGACAACACACGCCTTTAAACAATGGAGGAAACCACCCTGCCCTCGAGAGCTTTGCTCTGTCCCAGATTCAAACTCCTCTTCAACCGTCGTTGGGACCAAAAAGAGACACGTTCATGAAGAAAATCCGGAGCACCTGCCCTTCTAAACCGAGCTCATCCCTATGAATCCCATCGTTGATATTACTGGGGCCACCACTTTTGTTCGGCCATTCCAGGAATTCAATCACACTTGGCAACTTCTAATCTAGCTCCTGATACCACTTTGTAAGGATCTAGAAAACCACATTATCTCCACAATTGGTATGAAAATTGTGGTCAGCAACTTTGGGCTAAAGCCTCATGGATTTGCTTTTTGGGGCTTTTAACCGCCAAAAGGCCTCATACCACATGGAAGATATGTTGTCCATCCTTAATATACCCATGATCCCACCCACTTTTCTAGTCAACTGTGGGACTTTGGTCCTATACCCAACATCTCACTCATACACAAGGTCTTGAACACCATCGCACAAGTGTCATCATAGTCGCCCTAAAGTCTATCATAAGTGTCGCACTTGTTTCTTCTTGTACTGAGACAGTCACTCAAAGAGTAATGCTTCCTTTGTTGTTTTGATGGTCTAAGTTGTTGTGTCATTGAAGTGTGATAAGTGTGTAATCACATTTCAAGTTCATTATGAGTCAATCTCCCTCCCGCACTTAGCCATTTTTGGAAAATCTTCCCAACCGAGAAACTTAGCTTCATCGGGCCTTGTTTGAGTTGCACACTGCACAATATTAGCCCTCATTGATGTGACCTTGCTTCTTGGAACTACACAGTGCACAATCACTTTCCTCTAGGGTTGTTGCTATGCGTTGTTCTTGAGTCCAACATCCTTCCTTGACCTCTAGAATTGAATAGTTGTGCCTCTCAATCTGTCTTGAACTATGCACTTCACACTTTTAGTCATCAAGCTTTTCTCTTTCTTGCTAGAATCCCACAATGTGTTGAGAGCCCAACCTCCCTTGGCCTCTATAACTACGCAGCTATGTCCTCTAGTGACCCTCCCTCAACAGGAGCTCACTTTCCTAAAGAACTACACAGATTGGTCCTCCAGGCCTCTCTGATTACCAGTCCTCCTTGACTTTGGAAATTGCACAGATCTATCTCCCAGGGTCTCATCCCACATTAGCCACTGTCGGCCCAAACTGTGAAATTTTTCTCCCCCATGAGGAATGTGCTCAAAAGTTCCTCATTCAAGCTAGATCTATGCTTTGCGCAGTCTCATTGACCAAGCTCTCTCCCTACCAACTAGAACTGTGCAATGCATAGTCACTAAGCCCTGCCTCTCATCCTGTCACTTGTCCCAAGCTCATTTCATGGATAATAATGCACCATCTTAGAGTATGGAGTTTTTGGATTGATGTCATCCTGTCATGAGTGAATTTTAGGAACATCTACACTATCCAGTCATGGAGAGATGATGAAGAAGGATAAGAAGGAGGGAATCATGCCTAAAGACTCATTTGTAGCTGAACGAATGAGTGGACCTTCCAAGAGAAAGCAAAGGGACACAAGTTTGCAACTACCTTCCAAGACTGAATATGATTGAAGAACCTGCATCATCAAGCTATGCAGAAGAGACGAGAAATCATATCTAAGAACACATCTAGCACTCAGCAACAATACTGACTTGACATTGCCATATCATCAATACAATCTATGTCAGCAGTGTGATGTCAAGTCATTTAATGAGATTTCATGTGCCAAATCACTATTGTGGGGCATGTATATTGTCAATCAAATATATTGTGAAGTGAAAGTCCAATGGAGACACAAGAATATGAAGATTCATGTAAGTTGGAAATTCATAGGAAGTTGAATAGTCATGAGGGTAGTCAAAGAGTCATAATGGGAAGGCATCACCCTTGGTTATATATACCCCCTTATTGTATGAGCAAAGGACTTTTCACCTTGGCTCCTCCCGCAAAGCATTAGAGAGACCAATTAGTTCTTTGAGGAGCAAGGAGTGGCTCCAATGTCCCACTACTGGGGCTAGTGATGTACAACGTAAATATGTGTCTTGGAACTTTTGCTTAATAACATAATCCTTTTAAGGCCAACACGTTCTTCATGCATGACTTATGAATGTTTGTAAGACTATTCTGTGGACATTTGTATT
>APFE030948534.1:0-23018 GCA_000404065.3 Pinus taeda | reverse complement strand
TTTTTAGATTGGCAAAATTAGAACGCTGCAAAGATCAACTTGGGGAGCCTATCGAAAATTGAGCCACCATTTTTAGTTCTCAGGACATGTCCCAAACTATATCCATTGTATGGCCCAACTCCAGCTTCATAAAGAGCATTTTGGAAGGCACTTTTCCACTGTCTCAAAGTAGGGTGAAATACAACCTTATCTTTGACCCAATCGCACGATTCATTAACTAGAGCCTCATCCTATTGGGATTCATTAACTAGGGCCTCATCCCATTGGATCAAGCTCTCAAACAGAAGCCAACATTATTTCCTACTCATGATTCATGTCACATAATCAAATTCTAAAAATGAAAGTGAAGAAAAACCTCTGAGAAATATTTTCACAAGATGATCTTGCTCATATAGGTTTCAAAGGGAGGTAGTTAATAGTTAAATATTATTAACTATTAACTAATTTTTAACATGAAATTATTATTAACTATTAATGTGAAGGTTGATTATTGTTCAATCATCTAACATTAATCTGAAGGTGGAAAATTGTGCAAAGTGGCACCTAGGGGAGTTGATTTCAAAGAGGAATGCCTTAAGGTTGTTTGTCATATCTTATGGTTGATTGTTGCCTATGGTTGATTTTGGTTGACCATGGCTCACCATATTGATCATCGATGAAAATTGTGGTTAATTATAGTTGGCCACGTTGCCCATGGTTGCTCGTTGTTAACATTTTGACCATGGTCAACCATCATGATTTACGGTTTGACGAATTTGCCTATGATTTATGTTGAATTTTTTATTAATACTATTTTAAAATTTGTTACTGTAATTTTGAAATGTAATATTATGGGACACCATCTCCTCCATACTAGATTGTAGAGTATTTCTTAGCACATCTATTTACCAAGATTTTTTGTGAAAATATAACTAAAAATTCTTGAAAACACCTACTTTACAATTATTATTATTATACTCTAATTTAGTTTTTGGAGAAAATTGTGTTATAAGGAGTTGAAACATTTGACTTTTCACGTGAACATTTTACCCAACATCATAGACAAGAAGAAAAACCCATGGGAGAAAAAGGAGAGAAACCTAACCAATGTATAAGGAGGAACTAGGGAAACATGCATTAGGAAATTATTAAATTAAACCAAGAGTGGACCCATTGAATAAATAAGGGGAAGTGTTATTTTGAAAAAAAATATTATTCCAAGAATATATTATTATTATTAATATTATTATTTATAATATTCAAATAATTATTATTATTATTATTATTATTATAGACCTATATGGAAATCACTCTCCTCACCTTCATCTTTAGCACTCCCTGGACCCAATGGGCGATGTCCTTGGTCACCACTACGTTCTTGGCCATTCTCATCAATGGAACCCCTTTGACAATTTCAAACCCTCTCGTGGCATTCAACAAGGAGATCCCATTTCTCCATTTCTTCTCCTTGAACTTATTTGGCCACCTTATTCTCCTTAAATATATGATCCATGCTATGCCAACTTATATATTCTCTATCCTAGTAACGCCCACCTGCAAAGGACCTTGCTATGGGGAGGATCTCATCTTGTGTAGAAATGGTTGCTAGTTAAATGGGACACACTTTGTATTTCAAAACTTGTGAGAGGTTTAGGTTTGCAATATCTTGAGACGGTTAACAAAGTGATGGTAGTCAAAATATGGTGGAAATGGGTCAAACACTCTTCATATCCATGGGTGCACCTTTGGCACATGAAATACGCCAATATATGGAAAAGAATGACCTTATTTGGTTATCCCCAATGATGCATCGTTCCCCCTTTTGGAACCTGATGAGCCCCAACAAACACATAGTCCATACATGTAGCTTCTCAGAATTTGAAGAAGGAAAATCAACAAGGTTCTAGTAAGATTCATGGTAGGAATTACTTAGCTTGGTCAACGACTTCCACCTACCTTTAAGACAAGAGCACAGTGCTAAGGGTGAACTCAAGTTTATCAATACTGTGTAGCGGATGACACCAGCTATGATACATAGAAATGGAAACAACTGATGTCCTCGCAAAGAGAGGGATGCATGGAAAATACTCCAAAATTTGAGAAAAAACTGAGTAGTTTAAAATCATAAGAAGAAATGTAGGTTCATATATTCTTTGATGGGATTAGAAAAATGTAGGAACTTTTATAGTAAAATAAACATGTTATCTAACTCATTAAGCACATCTAAATGACCTAGATCCATTCTAAAAGTATATTTGGTTCATAGGATTATGGCCGAAGATATCCATGTTCACATGGCTTCTAGCGAGACACCACATTCTCACATGGGGGAATTTGATCAAAATAAGCTTCAAAGGACCCTCCTAGTGTTGAATATGCAACAATTAGTAGGAATCTATGGAACACTTTCTTGACTTTGCAAGATTGTAAACAAACTTTGGGAAAAAGTTGCACAAGGCTTCCAAAGAACTGACTGAATCAAAGGCAACATAGTAGAAGCTACAAGACCTAGAAAAATTCCCATCTAGGTCCTCAATAGGCTCTACACCCTAGCAAAGAGTTTTCTTGTCTAGAACATCTGGAAAGAATAAATTTAATATATTTAATGACCAACATAAAAGTCAGGAGGGTATATTTCTACTCTTCTAGAAAAACATCGAGGAAACTATGTTTCTCTCCCACTAGGATGTTGAGGACTTCTAAGGGCCTCCCAATGAAAAATAAATTATGACTTAATGGAAACTCAATAATCCTCACAAAAATTACAATTCTATATTCCATAGACCTAGAGATCCTACCCCAGAAACACAAACTCCTCCTCTAGCGAATTACTACAAAATGAAATTTGATGGAGCTTCAAAAGGAAACCATGGGGCAATAGGGATCATAGGAACCATAAGAAATCACATAGAGGAAATCCTAAACATTTATAGTTGATACATAGGATAGGTAAGAAACAATGTAGCTAAGCTCGAAGCCTTAATTCAAGGTCTCCTTGTGGCCATAGACAAAGGTTTTCCCACTCATTGCTAAAGTTGACTCCCAGCTAATTGTTTAGACTACCTAAAACTCTTCAATGGGTCTAAACCCTTTAAGGACTCCTAAAGATGGAATCTAGATGAGAGCATTCACCATCTAGTGCAAATTATCTCTTAGCATGAACCAATAATTTTTTCCCATGCCAAACATAAATGTGATTCATAACAATGTTCTTGACCAACAAAGTGGTTGAAGATAAATCTACATACGAAGACATAAATTTGACCTCACTCGAAGCAACACTTGGGCCTTCCAATCCTTAGATGTAGCTAATAAATATTTCAACATCTCGTATTTGGGTGCCTCCTAGCTCAACACATATACTATGACCACCCATGCCAACACAACATAACACATTTATGTCCAAGGTTGGGTGTCAATCTTACTCAAATTCTCATGTAGCTCACATTCAATGTGAGAGAAATGGTGGTGATTGGAAGAAACCTAAGCATTTACACTACACTGAGGACATAGGTTTTGGAGTTAATTTATATGACAACATACATTCCCACATTTGTTATACTTTGTAGGTAGCTCACCTCTACTACATTATTTGGCCACTATTGTAGATCCCCATATTTCTTACTAGCCTTGCTAGTTGGTCTCTATTACGTTTTTGGCCTCCTCCATAAGCAGTGGTTTCCTTTCTCCATCGTTATGCTTTGTTGCACTCACTCTTGTACTAGCCTTAACACTCTCTATCACTGGTCACCATTACACTTTCTATCACACAAACCTCACTTCTTGAAGACAAAACCAGAACACTTTCATTTGCTGACAAGCAAGAGTTGAGGCAAATCCTTAAGACAATGGCAACCAGGCCATCATACCGGATAGGAATCCCACACCAAACGGTCTGAGGTCTAGTTGGAACTTCATACTAGGTGATCCCCTGAATGTTGGCGAGTCCAGCACCGTCAACATATAATTATTCTTTAAGCAACGTGTAATTGGACTTTTTTGGGACTAAACGGATTGGAGGGAGTGGAGCATAATCGCACCACTTCCATGTGGCTATTGTATTTATCTTTTTTTATCTTTTCTTAATGTAATAAAAGTAGGGTTTTAATTTTATCTTTTCAACATGATCAGGCTCTTGTCATATACATGACCATGCTCTTGTCATGTGATTAACATTTTTATGGCATTTTAAGTAATAAAGTAGTGTTCTAATTTTACTTTTAGTTAAACTAGATTCTAAATTAGTGTATGAGAATTTTTTATTTATAGGAGAAGTGACCAGATTTCTTTGTTTATGGGAGAAGGGATAGTCTTATTTGACTAGTAAATCCTATAGAAATATACATATTGTATGCAACCCTAGATTTAAACTTGTAATGTATTAAGAAAAAACACATAATCTTAACCATTAAACTCTTTCAAAATGTAAAAAAAATAACAATATACCAAACCACCTAATAAGATAGTCACCTCATAATAAGGTAATTGTAACAAGAAGCAAGATAACCTGTAACATTACATATTTGATCTCCATGATCATAAGCTTCACCTACCAGGAAATGCTCCGCTGGCCCTTACAACACAGTACTCTAGCCAGTCGCTGCTAAAACCAAGTAGCTTATACATTGTGCCGGCTAGACTTCAATCTTTTTTCTTTCATTGCTCTTCACTAAAGAAACAAGCTAGCTTACACCAACATCGGTGGATTGTTGTAGAAAGTTTCAAAAACTTCAGTCTCCACTCCACGGTGATGGCATCATCAAAAATCGAGCAACCTAAAAGCAGACGCTCCTACTGCTTTTATTCAAAGCAAGTGTAGATTTCAGCTACCGGAAAAAGGCAAGCCAATTACACATTCTGACTGCTAAAATACGATCGCTATTCATTCATTGCTTGTCACGAAAAGATCAATAGATACCGAAATTCAGTAAAAATATTACAAAAATATCAATGGATTCCGAGCATTCCGCAGGCCTTTCTTCATCAGGGGAAGTCTGGGAAGAAACTTTAAACTTCAAAAAATCATTGTAAATAGCTAGTCAGAATCCAGAGAGGCTTTTTCCTTTTCTTCCACAGGAATTGCTACTTATATTCACGCACAATACGACATATCCAGTGCATATTTTTTCAGAGTAAAAGTAAAAAAATATCTGTCATCATCCTCCAATCTTGCATTGAAAAAGCTCCATAGTTATTTTCAGTGTTTATTGAATTCTCAGGATAATAAAATCCAGCCCCCTCAAACACATTCATAGGTGGGAGATAAAGGCACAGCACGGAATGCAGGATCGAAAAGCTGACTCTTCAACAGCGGTTAGCATTTCACCTTTCTTAAGGTCCGCTACCACTCCTGAAGCCAAATCCATGAGGAGATAAATTTATAAATTTTAACATTTTCCATATCGAATATTTGTAAAATAATTAATAATATTTACTATTTTTTTAAACGTATTTTTTAACTTTATGTTTTATTAATATATGTATTATAAATTATTCATCTTCAAATAAAAGATATATTTTTTCATCTATTTCATATTATAGGTTTATTTTATTATGTGTTTTCATATACATAGATTGATTTACTATTTTATTATTTAATAATATATCCACTATTTTATTATTTAATAGTATATAATTTATTGACAAAGAATAACTTCCTTACCAATATCATATATCTATATCATGTAATTTTGTGTCTTCCCATTTTTTGTAGTAACTAGTAGTTTAATAAATAATTTAAATTTATGGATAATTTTTAAAAAGATCTAATAAAATATGTATATTTACATAATGTTTTATATTTATTTAATATTTTATTTTTAGTTTAATATTATGTAAATATTAATTAAAAAATATAATGATATACTTATTTTATTTATATATTTATGTCTTTAACATTTTGTCAAAACTAATTATAAGTTATCAACATTTAATAATAAAATCACACCCATATATATAATATTTGTAAAATTAAAATATAACTATTTATTAAATATAAAAGTTTTGGGAAACATTAACTATTGTAATATTTCTCTCAGCAAAACACCAATTTACAATATCATTTTTTTTCCTATATTATTCTTTTTTTTAAATTCATTTTTTCTATGTTTTTTATAGTGTTTTTATCTAAACAATATTAAAATACTTATTAAAATCCACTTTTCCAGTTTAAAAAAAAAAACCATGAAGTTTCATGTATATTTGTTTTTGTTTGTTTCCGAAAAATATCAACCATACTCGTTTGTTTTTGTTTTTGTTTGTTTCCCAAAAATATCAACGATGCTCTTTTGAATAATTTTGATATATCTCAAAACTAAACATAGCTAACACCCTGGAGTTTTATGAATAGTTCAAGTATAGTAAGGAAGGGTAAATTGATAACAAGAAAGGGTAAATTGATAACAATAAACACATTTTAAAATTTGAAATAAATAGAAAAGAAAAGATATCCATGGATATGTGAATTTTTTTGTGAAAGTTTTAAGAATAGTTCAAGGACAGCAAGGAAGAGAAAATTGATAGCAAGAAACACATTTTATAATTTGAAATAAATAGAAAAGAGAAAATATCCACAGATCTGTGAATTTGTGTAAAATATTTTAATGAGATGAGTACATATATATTTATAAAAGATAAAATTATTTATAAGATAAAATAAATTGATTAGATTAACTGAAAAGAAATAATTGGTTTATATTATATAATTAATACAATTAAATAAAATTAAAATAATCACATATTTATAATATACAAAATAAGTTTATTAATAAAAATTTATAATTAAATTCCTATATTTCTTTAACTTTTTAACAAATGACTCGCCAATTTAAATCACAAAAATTACAATTAAATTATATACATATTTCCCTTATAAAGAAACCAATAACACATATCACATAACTTAGATATATTTTTTAAATAACAAAATCCTTACTGAGAGTCTTAGTCTAGATTTAACAACAAGACTCATGAGAAGCAAGCCTCCCAACCTAATAAATTATAAATAAAATAATACTAAGATTTTCTTTTGGAAGCATAAGCATTAAAGCACGGCGTTGTTGAAAAAATCATTTGTCAGATTTATTGAAATTTTCACTTACGCCATTTGCGGCTTTCCTATTTCGAACCCAATGAAAACTTCTGCAACGACTTCATACGCCTTTAAAGTGGTCGGAAACCTCTCCCATAACTAGGGTTTTGGTTATTCTTTGGGGGAATAGGCGCCGCCTCGCGCCTACTTGGCTCTGGCTTCAACATCGAGTGGGGCGGCCCGCTGCTGTTTTCGACGGGGAAACCTGTCATCTGCTCAACCATTGCTTGGGAAGCGGTGGGATTTTCCCTCATTATTGTAGTCCTGTTTCCCCTGTCGCGATAGCCTCTTGCCGATGAAATTATTCTTCACGGAGTTGTCTATAATGCGATTTTTTGGAAATTTCGGTGTCGGAATCTGGCAGAAGAAATGAGGTTAAATCTTGATTTTTAGCAGTTAAAAAAAAAATCAGTTAAAATGGTTTTTTAACTGCATATTTGGATTCAGCACCCTGAAAAACCCCTGGGAGCCACTGATTGTGCAGAAACTAGCTATCAAACTTGGGATTCCAATGAATTACTGCCGGATTTTGACCGAAAAAATCCGCCAAAAAAGCTTTCAAAAAGTCGCCTTATAGACTACTGCATTCCTCACGGTGACGGATCTTTGATTATTACACGATCTTGAAAGTGCCCTTGAGAGCCAGGATCGTGCCTCCGGAGTCTCAGATTCGCCCGCCATCGAATCCAAAACTTCCACGCTTGCGCTTGCTTTTGCTCCGACGGCAGCCTGCGAAGGACTGCCCGGATCACAACTGGAAGTGGACGACGACGCTACCTCGCTTCTGGAACTTCCCACAATGTTGTTGTTCAGTGTGTCCATTAAGACGCATTCGTCTGGTCTGGAGTTCAATTCCCTCTCCAACGCTCTGATCACCATTTCCATGTCCCGCCGGGAGGCCTGATAGATCCACGCAGCATCAGCGTCGGCGTCCTGGTCGTTGGCCGTATCAGAGGGCTTGAAGAGCCAGGGAGCCAAGGCTTGTTCCCTCAATATGCTTCTGCTGCTGGATGGTATTGACAGGTCCATGTTCGATCTCCTGACCTCCCCCATCACCGCTCTGCGTCCTTTCTTAGAATACAGAAATACATGAACAAAAGGAGAGCAATTGAGAAAAAAAAAAGATTTTCTTTGTTAATAACATAAACATGGCCTGTACCAGTTAGTAGATAAATACAAGTGGGAACGCATCACTCAAATTATGAGGATAGTCAAAATTTTACAGTATAAAATATTATTTTAAGAACCGTTCTATCGTATTCAAGAATATACCTTTTGCCGACTTTATAATTTTCTGAACGAACTTTGGTGAGTGGGCTTTCCTGACAGTTTTATCTTACAATTGTTCACAAGCAGTAATTGATTGCTCGTGAGAACAACTTATTTCACAATCTCACTGTCTTTTAAGTATATATGAGTGAGTTATTATATATATATAATTTTTATTATAATATATATTTCTATATATAATTAATATATGTTATTTTTTTTTTTATTTTTAATTTCTAACAACATTGATTGCTCGTGGGAGAACAATTATTTACAATCTTCCTATCTTTTAAGTATATATGAGTGAGTTATTATAATATTATAATTTTATTATAATATATATTTTCTATAAAATTAAATATATGTTTTTTTTTTTTTTTTTTAAATTCTACCCAATGATTTTATGAAATTAATTGAGAAAAGTCGTTGAATACTAAAGTCACTCATACCAATGTCATTTCTCTATGTTCTCACCCATAACTAATTGGAATAATTCATTATATATTATTCTATGTTGAATTTAAATATAAATAATTCATATATATTGATTAATCAAAAATTATTAAATGGTCTAAAATATTTTTTTAATTTACCATATTTCAAATCATTTTTTTAAAAATATAAATTATTTGTAATATAAATTTAAAAAATTTAAAAAATAATAAAGTTGATATTAAATTAATTATTAAAAGAATTTCCATAAAGCGTGCCTTATCTTTCTCATTTTGACATTATGATTATTCATAATAATAGGTGCCACAATATACAAGCACCTTTTTTTATTGTTGATTTGTGAGTTATTTCAAAGGTTCTAATTTAAAATATAAATTGTGGTATTATACAAAGTACTAGGAAGGTACCACATTGGGCAAATAAATTTCACAGTGTATGGTAGAAGAATTGAATTATCATACTGGAATGATGGCCTTTACTCATAGCCAAAACACTTCAATTCAATCATCCCAGGAAGTGGGAGCCATGGGAACCTTTCATTGCAACATTAGCACCACACAACACGATCAAAACAACATCTTTGAGTAAGCCATTGCACTCCTATGCTCCTAATGACCATGTTCAAGATGAGAAAAGAGACTAGGTCCCTAATTTAGGTACACCCACATGTGTGAAACTATTAGGCTACATGGAGAAAGTTAATGTTTATTGGCACAAAAATTCTTCTCAGGTGTTGTTGTTAGCCCAAGTGACTCCCTTCTAATTTTACAAATGGTATGGGTCCCTTTTCTTTTCTTGCACTTTTCTTTTCTTTTGATGGATAAAGATAAACATTTTCATTTTGGCTATTTCGACTATGGTCAATTTAGTAATGTGGTCTTAACTAGAATTTGATATTTCTTACTAGCACTTTGGTCTTCTTATTTGATTTTGTAATGACCACATAACTTGTACTCCATGGTAATTCATTCCTATGGTTCTCATTGATCTTGGACCAAATCTTTGGTATTATATAACAACAATTATTTTTACACTTGGTTCGAGCATTGGTTATATGTTTTGATGAGTGTAAATTGTATATTCATATTAGATTATAGTTCTCATGGATGATTTTTTTCTAAAACCCTATATATGACCTTTTAGTTTCAAATGAGTTAGAGAATATATGTGTGATCCATGTTTTATTGTATCGATACATTGGACATGACTTATACTGGCTCAAATATATGACTTAAGGTTATGTCAAAACTATATTCATAGGTTTTTCGGCCTATGGTAACTTTTATCTGATATTGTAATATTTTGGCTATGATTACAAATGATTACCCTCATCCTAAATGATATATCACAGTATGAGATGGATTTGGTATTATTTTCTTTGGATATTGTGTTTCCTATTTTGCACTTTCACCTCTCAACACATGTATGCACCTTAACTCATAGCCATAATTCTACCTGCAAAATAACTAAAATATTCCTTAGTCATGATTGATCTATGGTACATTATGGAAACTACACATTGTGATCTCTCAAATTGCTCTATAGGGTTCACATTTCAAACATTTTCTCTAGTCTCTCTTTTGCTCAATTTTTTTCCCAATCTCTTTGCAAATTTCCAAAACCTTCATCTCTTGTATGCCTATTCTCATGTCTATCGAGCTAACCCCTCGCTTAAATTTAATTTATGTAGATACACATTACCATAATTAGAACTGAACTCGTAGGGTCTGATCTTGTTGAAGTCTATGATGACAATATTGTTTTGAGAAGGTGGGCTCGTAAACTTTCAAATGATGTTTTCAAGGTTTGCACAATGGCATTGTCAAATCCTTGGCTTCCACTTTCAATGGAAAGTGAGCTAAGTTTGGAAAGATGTAGATGGTAGTTGATGTTGGTCTTGTAGATGAAGCTTCCTCTCTCCCTACCAAAACGAGAGTAATGGTCTAAGAATTGTTCAATTCACAACATGCCATAGCAAAGGCTTTTAGAGCACAAAGACAACGGTTACTCTCTGAAAGGTATGTCTGTGAACTATCTCAAACAAAAATTGAGAGATATATTTTAATTCATTTTTATTTATATAACATTCAAGGGTCAATATGCCTTGGTATTTTTCTATCACATCTAACTGCTAATGATTTTTCTCGGTAATGATCGTAATTTACCCTATTTGTTGCATAAGAGTTTGGCCAAGATGTCCAAAACCTATCAGTATGATTGCAAAAACCAAGATAGGTCACTCTTCCACCACAAAATTATATATATTTTGGTTAAATATAATTTGTGAAAAGTTGGCCAATAGTGGGAAATTTTTCTTTGTACAAAATGGTTTTTAAGAAACCTTAAAATTGCATCAATTTGAAGTTGCACCGAAAATCTCACTTAAGCCCCTCTCTCTAGTTTCAGCTCTACCTAATGTTTCTGTTGATGAGATCGATATTTCTTATCATTCTTCCCTTGAACAAAAGTTTTATTATTTCAAACAATTGCATGGATGAAAGCCTTGAACCTCCACTATTTCGTGTGATGAGAAGCAAGGTAAAAGAGACTTTATATCGTCATTATAAATTACAACTAAATGCTAAGAAACAAGTTTAAATTTTAACGAAGCCATATACCAACCATAATGCAAAACCTGCATGCCAAGGAACAAATAATCAGTGTAAGGAGAATATCAAGTCTAATATCAAGGTTAAAAGAAGAGAACAAAAAATTTCTAGGTTAAGGTGAAATAGGAGAACGAATTCTCTAAATGAAAAGGTCTTTGTTGACAGAGCTTGTGCCTAAAAATACCAAGCTTGAGACTTGAGAAGGCCTAAGTTTTTCTATTGATGAACATAATTCACTCGAAATGGAAAGTGATTCTGGGAAAGCTACTATTGAAGCCTTATTAGATCTTTACTAACATCAACAATTCCTTTTCACGGTAACAAAACTAAATCGTTGAATTAATAAGATTATGCGAGAAAATGAAAGACTCGGGACTTCCTATCAAGCTAGAGAAACACATTTTGAACAAAATTCTACCAGCTCAGTTAACAAGTCATAGGTTTTTGACACACAGATTGTAGTGAAGTCATCCCGGGTCAAAGTCATAACTTCGCCAGATACTCATGATCTGAGTGATAATAAATAAAGTTTTTTATTATTCTTTATGTCTCGTTGTTGGAGATGTTAAGGTACATTAATATTTTGAATTTATTCTGCTAAAATTGAAAGGGCATTACAGAATCAAAGATTCTGTAATAACCATTTTTCTTGGTTATATCGAATAATAATATCTTTTTCTTAAATTGTCGTAGTTCTCTGTGTTAGCTTAAATTTCCCTCGCCCATCATGGAATGGATGACTATGGATAACATCCAGCTACTATGGATATTGGAAAGAAGATTTATGTTAGTTATCCTATTGGTTTTTTCTATCTGTCAGTTATGGCTGACATGCCAAACAAACAATCTTTATTATTTTGTAAACAAACAATTTCCATTTACAAATTATTTTAGTAAAAATAATATTATATGAACTTCCTATTATGTAATGAAAAGGGGGATATCCATGTTATTATTATTATAGGAGACATGGAGAAGAATTGTTTTTAAAGTTATACGTGACTATGAATATTTTTGAATTACACCCTCAGTATAAAGGCTTGGTTTTCTCCAGTTAATGACTTTCTGTGTTTTAAATAGTTCTATAGTAATGATCATTATGGTCCTTTTCTTTTTGTGCCATTTGATTCTTTAGGATATAACCTACATAAATTAGAATTTGTATGGTTCTTTAGGATATAACCTACATAAATTAGAATTTGTATGGTTTTACCCTTCAAACCGTTTACAAATCATTGCATTTGTTTTTTACTATACATATTATTTCAAATCATATTTGCTTTTATTGAATGAATATAATCTCTAGTGACTTGTGTCTAAAGACTTGTTATTAATATGGGCATAATAATAATAATAATATCTATTTTTAAGGTCACAACCAAACGAGACACTAAATTGGTGTATGAGACCCCTTGTTTGTGGGGTAAAGGACAAATCATTGCATTTGTTTTTTACTATACATATTATTTCAAATCATATTTGCTTTTATTGAATGAATATAGTCTTTTGTTTTTTACTATACATATTATTTCAAATCATATTTGCTTTTATTGAATGAATATAGTCTCTAGTGTATTTGTTTTTTACTATACATATTATTTCAAATCATATTTGCTTTTATTGAATGAATATAGTCTCTAGTGACTGCTAAGGCTACAAAGGCATACATACTCTACCGCGCTCTCGTTTTGAACCTGTGACCTCACAGGAGGAAACACATGCTCTTAACCGTTAGGCCGACTCATACATCTAGTCTAAGTTTCTATGGTTTTATCCTACTAATTTAGAATTCAGAATATGTTAACTCAACTATATGAGTTGAATTAATTTGTTGTAGTAATTTCTTTTTTTGAAAGTTCATTTTAATTATTTGTTTAATGGTTTAAATAATAAACCTGTGATTTAGAATTTGTTGTTAGAAAATTACATATTGTAGAGTAGTGGAACACATAAAATATTGTGGAAGCACAAATGAAAAACACATAAAACAATAGAGGCAAATATATATGTGGTTCACCCAATTTGGGCTATGTCCATGGAGAAAAAACCAGTACTTCCTTTTATATTATCCATCAAAATGAAGAGATACAACCTATATCAAATCCATTGTAATTTCCTCTTGGCTCTCACACAACCTCCTCTTTGTTTTCTAGAACAATCATACACAACCACAATATAATTCCCTCATGGAAACACAGGGTTTCTTTCTAGGGGAAAAAACCTAAATTAACATAACTTCTACCATCAGATCATTCAATCAATGAAGGAACCATATTGACTATGAAATTACAATTTTTTACAAGGAAAAATTTCATCTATTTTTAGCTTCAAGGGCATTGCCCTCGAACCCTTTGTGCGGGGTTATTTAAAAGTAATCATTGACCCCCTTGGCACCTATCATCGGAGTTACCACCCTATTTAGGAACTAGGTTCCAACATGACTAAGACCTCTGAATCAACAAGATAATCAAGCTCCACACCCAACAAATGTTTTTCTATGAGATTATTACAATTATTCTCTACATCTCGAGTGAGAAATAGAACTAGGATGAATGAGTTAGTTTACTTTGTATTTATTCTTAACTTTAGTCATTAGAATAGGCGCAATTTGAACATCATCTCTTCAAAAGATAAGAGGTTTGAATTGTAGCAGCTATATGTCTTTTATTTTAGTTGAGAATTATTCTTTTACTTTGTTTTAAATTAATTTATAATTTTATATATATTAATATAATATATATATATAATTATATATATATATATATTATATTTAGGAATTCGATTTTTATTATTTTTAGGGAGAAATATATTTTCCTTCTTTCACACCAATTATATTTCTATTCTTGTTTTTACTCCATGGATCATATTTATTTGTGGAGATTTTCATATCACTCACCATTATTTATTTTATTTATATTATTCTTCTTTAATGGATATTCGTCTTGTAAATTTAGAAGTTTAGCTTTTATCATATTCTTAGTTATTTGTAGATTTCATCTAGTTTATTAAAATATATTTTTAGGAAAATAACATTAGTTAGGTATATATAGTTAATATAGATTAAGATCAATTTTTGTTGAATTTCCACGATGTTGGGTTTAGGTTAGAATCTCAAAATCATTGATGCTACAAAACCAAGAATCTCAACAAGAATTAGTTTTCACAACGGAAAATATAAAGAAGTAAATCACATATGCACAAATATACACAATCTTTAACAAATATTATACAATAATGTACAACCCAATATTCATTATATTAAACCAATCTGAATAAGTCTATGGTATACAAGATGCAATTACAGACATGTTATGCAGACGCAATGTCCTATCTTGTCCTACCAATCCTTCCCTTCGGTACTTCTCACTAGCTTCCACTTATTCCTTCAAAGAACAACACATCAAGACTCCAGATGGCTCCCACCTAACACGGTTGCAAATCACTGCTATTGAATGTACACTGGCTCATTTTAAAACATTTTAAATTTGTTTAAATATTTTATTTTATTTTATTTAAAAAAATAATATTAATTAAAAAATATTAATATATATGTTTATTTATTTATAATATTTATTTCTTTACATTTTTCAAATTAATTATAAGTTATTCAACATTTAAATAAAATAAAAATCAGCAACTATATATATATATATTATAATCAACATTTAAATAAAAAAAAAATAACAAACATATATTATATATATATATATAAAATTCGTATAATTAAAAAATATAACTATTTATTAAATATATAGTTTTTGGGACATTATCATTTATATTTCTCTCACAAAACACAACCATTAATAATCAATTTTTTTTCTTATTATTTTTTTAATTCATTTTTTTGTTTTTTATAGTGTTTTTATTAACAATATTACAAATATTTATTAAAATACACTTTTCCATTTTTTTTAAAAACCCATGAAGTTTTATATATAGAAAACCAGTTTGTTTATTTGTTTTTTCTTGTTTCCCAAAAATATCAATTGTACTCTTTTGTTTTTGTTTGTTTCCCAAAAATATCAATTGTACTCTTTTGTTTTTGTTTGTTTCCCAAAAATATCAATTTTGCTCTTCTAAATAATTTTGATATATCTCAAAACTAAAAATAACTAACATGCTGGAGTTCTATGAATAGTTCAAGGATAGTAAAGAAGGGTAAATTCATAACAAGAAAAATATTTTAAATTTTGAAATAAATAGAAAAGAGAAAATATCCATGGATATGTGAATTTTTGTAAAATATTTTAATCAAATGAGTATATATATATATATATATATAAAACAGAAATTGTCTGTGGATAAATATAAATTGATATAAAAAAATTAAAAAAAATATATAATTAAATTCGATATTTTCTTTTCTTTTAACAAAATCACTCCAATTTAAAACACAAAAATTACATCCCCTAATAAATAAAAAAATCCAATAACACATATCACATAATTTATATATTTTCTTTAAATAATAAAATCTTTACAGTATTAGTCTAGATTTAACCACAAGACTTATGAGAAGCAAGCCTCCCTACCTAATAAACTATAAATAAAATAATACGAAATTTTCCACTGGAAGCATAACAAAAATCAGTTGCCAAATTTATTGAAATTTTCACTTACACTATTTGTGTTTAGAGTTCTCTATAATGCCACATTTTAGAGATTCCGATGTTTTTCCTATTTCCAATCCATTGAAAACTTATGCAACAACTACACACGCCTTTAAAGTGGTTGGAAACCTTTCCCATAACTAGGGTTTTGGCTATTTTTGAGGGGAATAGGGGCCGCCTCGCGCCTACTTGGCTCTGGCTTCAACATCGAGTGGGGCGGCCCGCTCCTGCTTTCGGCTTGGAAACTATTGCTTGGGAAGCGGTGGGATTTTCCCTCATTATCGTTATTGAAGTCCTATTTCCCCGTCGCGATCCCTCCTTATCACTCAACTTGTGAGGATAGTCAAAATTTTACAGTATAAAATATTATTTTAAGAACCGTACTATCGAATTCAAGAATATACTTTTTGCCGACTTTCTAATTTTCTGAACGAACTTTGATAAGTGGGCTTTCCTGACAGCTTTCATCTTACAATTGTTCACACCTGTAATTGATTGCTCGTGAGAACATTATTTCACAATCTCACTATCTTTTAAGTATATATGATTGAGTTAATTATATATATATTTATTTATAGAAATAAAATAAATGTTAATTTTTATTTTTAATTTTTTATTTTTATAAATGATTTTTTATGAATTAATTAGGAAAAGTGTTGAATACTAAGTCACTCAATATTGTTTCATTTCTCTATGTTTCTCACCTATAAATGAATTGTATCTTAAATAATTCATTATATATTATTCTATGATGGAAATATAAAATATAAGATTAATTATATATTATTGAATTATCACATATTATTAAAATTGTATATATTGTTTAATTTAGATATTTCAATAATCATTTTTTAAAACGTAATTATTTGTAATATAATTTAAATTTAAAATAAATAAAATTTTATTTAAATTTATTATTAAATAAAATAATTAATTATTAAATATTTCCCATAAATGGTGGTTTATCTCTCTCGTTTTGACATAATGATTATTCATAATAATAGATGCCACAACATTCAAGGCACTTCTTTTATTGTTGATTTGTGAGTTATCTCAAAGGCTCTAATTTAAAATATAGATTGTGGTATTATAGAAAGTACTAAGGTACGACATTGTGTAAGAAAATTTCACAGTGCATGGTAGAAGAACTGAATTATCATACTGGAATGATGACCTTTTCTCATAGCCAAAACACTTCAATTCAGTCATCCTTGAAAGTGACACCCATGGGAACCCTTTATTGCAACGTCATCACCACACAACACAATCAAAACAACATCTCTGAGTAAGCCATTGCACTCTTATATGCTCCTAATGACCGTGTTCAATATGAGAAAATAGACTAGGTCCTTAATTTAGGTACCACCATATGCGTGAAATTTTTAGGCTACATGTAGGAAGTTAATGTTTAGTGACAAAAAATTCTCCTAGGGTGTTGTTGTTAGCCCAACCAACTCCCTTCCAATTTTACAAATGATATGGGTCCTTTTTTTTTTCTTGCGCTTTTCTTTTCTTTTGATTGATAAAGAGAAACATTTTCATTTTGGCTATCATCTCAACTATGGTCAATTTAGTAATGTGGTCATAGCTAGAATTTCGTATTTCTTAGTAGCACTTTGGTCTTCTTATTTGATTCTGTAATGACCATATAACTTGCACTCCATGGTATTTCATTCCTATGGTTCTCATTGATCTTGGTCCATATCTTTGGTATTATATAACAATTATTTTTACACATGGTTTAAGCATTGGTTATATGTTTTGATGACTGTAAGTTGTATATTCATATCAGATTATAGTTCTCGTGGTTGATTTCTTTCTAAAACTCTATATATGACCTTTTCTCTTCAAAATCATTTAGAGCATATATGCATGATCCATGTTTTATTTTATTGATACATTGGTCATGACTTATATTGGCTCGAATATATGACTAAAAGTTATGTCAAAACTATACTCATAGTGTTTTTGGTCTATGCTAAGGTTTATGTAATATTGGAACGTTTTGGTTATGATTACAAATGATTAACCCTGATCCCAAGTGATATATTGCAGTATGAGATGGATTTGGTATTATTTTCTTTAGATATTGTGTTTCCTATTTTACAATCTCACCTCTCGACACATGTATGCACCTTTACTCATAGCCATAACTCGACCTGCAAAACAATTAAAACATTCCTTAGTCATGATTGATCTATGGTACATTATGGAAACTAGACATTGTGATCTCTTGAATTGCTCTGTAGGGTTTTCATTTCAACATTTCACTACAACAAAAAATGTCATTGGTGAGGGTCATGCATGTGATAGACCTTTATGGTCCATCACCAATGTCACATATGGCGATGGTCCTTAAAAAAGTATTGTTGTAAGTGCATATAGTGATGGTCCTCTAAGGTTTGTCACCAAAGCCATTTTTAGTGACACTTTTGGTGAGGGTTGTTGAAGGCCTATCACTAATTTTCTCTTTGATGACACTTCTAGTGACGATATTTTATTGACCATCATCAATGTTTTTTTGGTTACTTTTGGCGACGGTCAAAAAATGTTCGTCATCATTGATTATTCCCCTGGTTTTTTGATGACATTATGTGCATATTACTATATTGTTTTTCAAAATATAATGATTTAACACCATTATTGTGGTATCATTTTCATTATGCAGCCATAGTGGTTAGAGTCACTCAATTTGATAATAAAAAACGCTTAGATGGAACATTTTGAACAAAAAGCCCTCAAATCCTTTCCTTATTCTCCTAAAGAATCGAAAAGATTCGTCGATGATGTTTTCACAAAATGGAGTCATGGTAAAGGCAAGCTTGAGGAATTCCTAACTCACATTAATAGTCTCTCCAAAGTTTATAGGAAGAAAACCCACACTAAAAGGTACCTTCACACTAAGTCTCATCACCATCCCAAATAGAAATTTGGAATTATTAAAACCCTCACTACAAGAGCCTCCAGAATTTCTGACCATGAACACCTAAATCTTGAGCTAAAGCACCTCGCGAAGTCTTTGAGCATAATGGTTATAATAAAAACATCATCAAGAAAACCATCCATTGAACCCTAAAGAAAAATAAAACAAATAACACCTTTGACATTCCCAAAATCTCTTTACCTTACATAAAAGGAACAACTGATAAAATTTCAAAAATCCTAAACAAACATAACATCAGCATTGCATTCACTCCCCCTAACACTATGAGAAAAATCGTAGACTCTGCAAAAGACCCAATAAACCCTAGACTTCAAAAAGGGGTTTACATTGTCCCTTGCTCATGTGGAAGACAATACAAAGGAAAAACTAGTAGATCTCTAAGCATTAGGCTTAAAGAGCATGCTGCAAACATATATAGAAACAGAACATCTGAATCTGCTCTTGCAGAACATGCTTTCTCCTCCTCACACTACATTCGTATGGAAGAAGCCAAACTGATCATCAAGGAAGAGCATTACCTAAACCAAAAATCAAAGAGGCCTTAGAAATTGAAAAGCAGAAGAATAATATAAACTGTGATGATGGCCTCATAATCAACAATTCAAAGAAACCCTTAATAAATCACACCTCTCTTAAACATTAACCCATAAAAATTTTAAATCTTGGCGAATTAATGGTTTCATCTCATGTTTCACTACTAAAATTAATTAATGGTTTTTGATAATAAAAATTGAAAACAAAAATAAAGAAGAAAATACAATATAGTAATTATCTGGCTTTAATGAATCTTAATTATTAAACTTCAATTTAATTAAAAAAAATAAATAAATAAATATATTAAACATTTAATTTAGTAAGTGGTTAATATTTAACCTATCCAATTAAATCATCTTTATTATATAACCCGCATAGTATCCAATGTACAATTTTAAGATTAACTATATTGTCATTAATATTAATATTAACATTAATAATAATATAGAAGAAAACTCACATTATAAATTAATCTTTAAAACCAATCTTAATTAATTCGTATTAATTATTAAATTATATAGGACATATATAATTAATAGATAATGAATTTTAGAATTTTTACATAAAATATAAAAAAAATATGATTTGACTTTAATGAATTTTAAATTATTAAATCATTTAATATAATAATATAAAATTCACATTAAACCATTTCATTGAATTAAGTGGTAATATTCTAATTTATCCTAATTAAATAAGCTTAATTATATAACCCTTATAATATCAATTTAATCAAATTGAAAGATTTACTTATATGTATTTAAAAAAAAAAAAAAAACTCAACTCACATTATAGATTAATCTTTAAACCCATTTCTTAATTAATTACATAGTAAATATTAAAATAATAAAGGAAACATATAATTAATACCATCATAAACCTTGGTCTCTTGTACGCCTATTCTCATGTTTGTCGAGATAACCCCTCACTTAACTTTAATTTATGTAGATACACATGACCATAATTAGAACTGAACTAGTAGGGTTTGATATTGTTGAAGTCTAT
The DNA here is from genome assembly GCA_000404065.3 of Pinus taeda. Lineage (NCBI taxonomy): Eukaryota > Viridiplantae > Streptophyta > Pinopsida > Pinales > Pinaceae > Pinus > Pinus taeda. The sequence goes on along the minus strand of APFE030948534.1, from coordinate 2,525 downwards.
GATGAATACCAATCAAGTTTTGAGAAGGTGGGCTGGCAAAATTTCAAATACTGGTTTCAAGGGTTGAACGATGGCATTGTCAAATCCATGGCTTCCACTTTTAATGGAAATTTAGTTAAGCTTGGAAATATGTAGATGGTAGTTGAAGTTGGTCTTATAGATGAAGCTTCCTCTCTCCCTACCAAAACGAGAATAATGGTCCAAAAGTTGTTCAGTTCACAACATGCCATAGAAAAGGCTTTTAGAGCACAAAGACAAGGGTTACTCTGTGAAAGGTATGTCTGTGAACTATCTCAAACAGAAATGGGGAGATATCTTTTAATTATTTTTTCGTTATATAACTTGCAAGGGTCAATATGCCTTGGCAATTTTCTATCACATTTAACTGCTAATGGTTTTTCTCAGTAATGATCTTATTTTACCCTATTCGTTGCATAAGTGTTTGGCCAAGATGGTCAAAACCTATCAGTATGATTGCAAAAAATAAGATAGGTCACTTTTCCACCACAATATTATATATATTTTGGTTAAATATAATTTGTCAAAATTTGGCCAATAGTGGGAAATTTTTCTTGTACAAAATGGTTTTTAGGAAACCCTAAAATTGGGTCAATTTGAAGTTGCACCAAAAACCCCACTTAAGCCTTTATCTCTAGTTTAAGCTTCACCTAATGCTTCTGCTGGTGAGGTGTATATTTCTTATCATTCTTTGTTAAAATTGCAAACTAGGGCCAAACTCCATGTGGGCCATCTTATTAATGGAAGCTGATATTTTTCTTTGATCCCTCTCATCAAGAGGTGTAGGATTGATCTAAAGATGATCTGATTTTGATAAGTATCCATGAAGATATGCATTTATTTGTGTTATCGGAAAATTCGTCAAGGTCGGCCAACAACCAAATAAACCCCACTTGTGCTCAATGTTTTAGTATAAACAAAGGTGGCCTTCAAGTCATTTCAACACACTTGGGATCTCTTCCTCTCTACTTGTCATTGGGTTTTAGTAGCAGGAGAAATCCTACAAGATAACACTGCCCTAATCCAAAGAGCAGAAGTTAAAACTGTCGGAACTATTGGAAACTACTGGAATTGTTGGAAATATCTGGAATTGCCAGAATTACCGAGAAAAGTCGGAACTACCGAAACTGCTAGGAATAGCTGGAACTACCACAACAGCTGGGAATGCTGATGTAGAGGGCAAAAGGCAGAACTTCCAAGAACTGTTGGAAATATTGGAATTGTCGGAACTGCCACAACTGCTGCAACTACCAGGAATAGCTAGAGTTGTCAGAACTACCGAAGCTACGGAGAACAACTAAAATTGTTGAAATTGCTGGAACAGGCAGGAAAACTAATGCAAAGGGAAAAAGCTAGAACTGTTGGGAATAATCATAATTGTCGAAATTGTTGGAACTACAAAAAATGCAAGTAACTATTGGAACTGTCAGGAACAGCCGGAACTGTCGTCACTGCCAGGAATTACCCGAACAACTAGAGCATCTGTCTCCAAACGAGAGAAGCATGCAAGGGAAAACTAACTAACATTGGGACAATTGTATGGTACTTAGCAGCAAATACACCAAGCATGCAATGTTACAGCTAGCATGCAAGGGACAACTATCATGCTAAGGACAAGAAGCATGCTAGGGACAACAAGCAAGCAAGGGACAACAAGTAAGCAAGATGCAGCCAAAACATAAGTTAGTATGGCAACATGGTGCAACAATGGATGGGTACAATCATGATTAATGAAGCATGATGAGATGTAGCATAGTGATGGTGGGTGCAGCATGGTGCAACGTGATGAGGTGCAGCATGATGACAAAATATAGCACAACTATAGGTGAAGCAGTCACCTTGGAGAATCAGTTGAAGGAGCATGTCTTCAAATGATCTCATGTATTATCTTCTTAGAGATGATCTATGCTCTTATCTATATAGGTTAAAGTGTTGACTTCTATTGTAAACGTACTATCTTTTTGTCTCTTTGTTGAACTATTAAAGAACATATAAGAAGAACTGATGAAGGATTTCCCCACATTAGGTTTTGTCCTGATCCAGGTGGATGTTGGTGGCCACCCACCTATCCCATTTGGACCCCCACAACTGTCTCTTTCAGTTTCCTTAATTATAACACGGTTTATTATTTTTAGCAGTTTTTCGGGTCCTAAAATTTCTGAGCCGTTTTGAGGCCCTAAACGACGTTTTTTGGGAAATCTACCGCCAATGATTTTTCTATCTAAAAATCATATTTTTCTGTCGTAGTCCTCGAAGAGATATTTCCAACGAGCTATCATGCACGTCAAACGGAGATAATACGACCAATTCGTGACCCCGAGAAGTTGGTGTACCAACTTACCCAAAAACAGGGCCCACAAATTGGCGTTTCATCTTCTACGGTCAGGTTTTGGAATGTGAAGGGTTTTTCCATTGTTTCTCAACAATAAATAGGCCTTCGAGCCTCATTGTAACACAGTTCAGAGGCATGTAGCCACACATCTCTTCTCAGAGATAAGCTGCCATCG
>APFE030948525.1:87226-122498 GCA_000404065.3 Pinus taeda | reverse complement strand
TTGGAATAAGACACAAAATGGCTTTTGATAGGCAAAAAAAACTCATCTTCTTTTGAAATATGAAAAAATATTATTTACATAGAAGCATACATAAAAGTGTATTTTTCCTAGATAAAAATGATAAACCTATCTACATTTATGGATAAGAACAAATGTTAATTAAAATTATAATAAGTTTTACTATGAACCACACTTGCTGGTTCTAAACAGGTTGTTAACAAATGAATTTTGATGTGATTATTGCAGCAAACATATCTCAAAAAATTTTACTATCTTAAAAAAAACTACAAACATAAAAATAATAATACTATCTAATAATATAAAAACTAATTAATTACATAATTATCCAATCAAATAAAATAATTAATAATAAAATAATGAAAATTAATTTATTTTTTTAAATATTAAAATAAAATCTATATATTTTATTATCTAACCCATTAAAACAAATAATCTATTTATAAACATGATATTCCTGGGCTTAACTCTATATTTATATTTTTTCATCTTGAAATCCCAATCAAGAAAAATATTATGTACACTAATACCTTTAGTTCGCTTAAAAAAATAACTTCAGGTCTAACCTATGAATGCCTATCCTACCAACTCACGGTCTTGGTGTTACTTGAGTAAAATGTTTACTCAAATTTCACTATAAGTACGTTTTTATCTTTTGATTTCTCATATATACATATTATTAATTAGTTGGAGATTGTAAACGAGATTAAAATTAAATTATCCAATTATTACTCCTGACATTTTTATTACAATGGATATGGTTATGGATAACATTTACTTAAAATAAATTATATATATTATAATATATATATTTAATTATATATAATATATATAATATATATTATTTTTTTATTTTATTTCTTGTTTATATTATATTTTTATACATTACAATATTCTCGTATATATGATATATTCAACATTTTATTTTATTAATAGGTATCATAACATATTTAAATAAAATAATTTGGTTATGGTTTTTTGTTGTTGTTTAGAAAACCAGAAGAAAGGAACATCTATTTTTTTTTCCTCGAAACTAAATAAAGTGAAAAAATTAAAATTTAAATATTATCTTGATATATCATAAACCAATAGAAAAATAAAAAAAAAAATTATATTTATATTTAAAACATTAAATATAATTTGATTTATTTAATTAATAATAAATAAATAAAAGTTCGTAAAAGTAATGTAAACAAAGTAATTAGGTGAAGAAGGAGGCATCTTGGAGCTTGCTTAGCCTAATGATGGTTATTAGAGTTAGTACTTGTAGCTACGACAACCTCCAAGCTCACAAGTTGTTTGTCCATATCTTACAATTTCGTAACCATATCATCTAATGCTATAAAAAAAATTCATTCTTAGCATTATACTTGTTCAACAAAACTTGGTCTAAGAGTGCATTCATTCTCTAATAGAGTTTCACTGTGTGTAGGTGTTGTTTGTGTGTATTACCAATGTTAGGAATCCAAGATGCTACAAACATCATTACCTTAAAGTCTAACAAGTATAACCATTTCAGTGCAACATTTTCTTCCACATCCTTGGACTCTTTAATTTTGTTACAGGTTTGCTTGTGGAAGGCACAAATTAATTTTGTAGCCTACATTCAAGCTAGTGAACAACATGTCGTACCTTAATCTCCTCCACCTCACAACATCGAGCTCTCTACCATACCATGATAACCAAGTGTAGAGCCTAGGTGTCTAGCCTACTATCCTTGGATAACCTTAACTACAATGGGGACAAAGGCCAAGCTTCAACCAAAAACAAAGATTCTAAAAGAAGCTCACCATGTTGAAGCAAAGCACAAAACTAGCTTGCCAACTATTTGAGATGGAGGAAATATACCCAATTACATTGGTGTACTGTCATGAAGCCCATTGAATTACTCCATTGCCTCTAGAAAACCTTTGAAAAATACATTGTTAACAACAAACCATATGAAAATTAAACTCTTACTAATTATAATCCAATCGTGGATACTGACCATTAACAACAACATTAATTTGAGGAGATATATCATTATGGAAACTCTTCAAAACCAAACATAAAATCACATTGATCACATCGCTAGGAAAATAACACATCCTCCTTACTCATGTAAGGAGGTGGCGGCCTACCCACCTTCCTCATTCATGCTCCCTTCCTTAATTAATGGGATTAAAAAAATAAAAGAATAAAAATATTTTATTATACAAATCTTCAAATGTTATACATTATGATATATATATATACTTATATGATATATTATAAAATTGCTTACAAATTTATAATAGAAAGTATTCCTTCATTACTACTCTCTTTAAATAGATTAAGGATATGAAATTCTTCCCCAAATCACTCTAAATTATAATACATATACACTATTTAAGTTGTCTGGAATATTAATTCCTTATATTGATAGCGAAATTTGGATTTTTCAGTTTTTCTTTTTTCAAAAATTTGACCTATCGCCAAAAATGTTTAATCATAAAAATTAAAATAAATTCAGCACTATCAAAATCTCCTAGACACCTAAAATCCTGAAATTTAACAGCTATAATTTAGACTCTCCAAATTTTTTATTAAAATTTGAAAATAATAATCCTATCAAAATTTCACAATTTTAAACTACTCTATTTAAATTAACCATTCTAAAAATATCATAATCGCATTTTAAACAAAATTACCAAAATAAAAATTAAAATTAAAATTAGACTACGTTGAATATCATAATTGCATTTTAAACAAAATTACCAAAATAAAAATAAAAATTAGACTACGCTGGAAGCCTCTCCCAAGGATGCGTAAAGCTTACGACACTTTCGTCATAGCCAAAACACTTTTTAACAGACCAGGACAATTACTGAATGGATGGCTTACCGAGGCCACAGACCTTGTAATGTTGCAGAGGGACCCGACTTTATAAGGTAGATGATTGAGTATCGACGTTTGAACAAAATAGCATACCTACACCATTAGCATTTAAACCCAAATTCATTTCCAGCCCACCATTATTTCGAGTGATGGAAAAACTTCAATACATAGATTGTCATTGACAGAGGTTCTGGTTCGGCAATTAAATGCCCCAGCCAACCAATTTGTGTATTTATACTCGTCCATACCTTGTTTGAGAGACTTAGGCACGGTAGACTAGACTGTCCCAAGGTGAAGCAGAAGCTGAGATGGTGTGAGAGTCCATCAGTCGCAAGAGAAGAGAGGTGAAAGTTTTATCATGGCGGGTATGAGCAGCAAGAACAAGGCTGTCGTGTTGGTCGGAGCAGTTGCCATTTTTCTGGTATCTATGGAGATGATGGTGATGCAGGCACAATCTGCCGGCATAAGTTGTGGAACAGTCACTTCGGATCTGAGTCCGTGTGTTGGATATCTGACGTCCAGCCAGGGAAACCAACCCCTGGTTGCTGCGGAGGAGTGAAGAAGTTGGCAGCTCTGGCCACCACCACCCCTGCAAGGAGGGGAGTGTGCAGTTGCCTGAAGAGTGAGTATTCCCAATTCCCAAACATTAAATCAACTGTTGTCTCTGATCTCCTGGGCTCCTACGGTGTTAATCTTCCTTTCAAAATTTCTTTGCATACCAATTACAACACGTACCTTCCCTTCTGTCACGCCCCCAATCCTCGGTAGTCTTCCAACCGTGCCAGCGGGGTGGGGCACCACCCCACTTTTTCTTTTTAACAATACTCAAGTGTGAGGACTACGCCTAATTCAAAACCAGAACTTAGCTTGTGTTTCTCAACTAACTTAAAATGCATTAATCCTTTATATCAATGATGGCCCATACTTAATCATTATCAACAACAATATAAACAAGAATTGCACGATATAAAGGGCGGGGAAACTCCCGAACAGTCTGCTCGATAATATATAAAATATCAGAATTTCAATATTACATTCGACTAGTGTGCTTGCAAGATCAAGCCAACACTTAGTCTCTTTTTACATTACATGAGAATCTGCAACAATTACAAGTGAGCGGGTGCCTTCAACCGGCCACCAAGACGCTCAAGAGAACTTGCACAATTCTGCACAATTCGACCGAACCGCATCCACCCAATCTACCACCAATCGAGTTATAAGTGCCTTCCACAATTGCGCATGAGCTATGCGCTCATGCTGCACCAATCCTCTAGTGCGTAGATAAGAATGCGCACTTCATGTGTTTGATCCACCGAATTGATCGATTGAATGCCAAAGCTCCATCCGCTCTGCGTATATATATATGGGAGTTAACGTGAGGTTGGGTTGGGCGTAGCCCCAGGGCCGACGCCCCAACCGCCTTACACGAAACCCCAACTCTTCACAAGTTATGGTCGGCCTGCATATTGTTACACGCCTTCGTTCATGGCGTATAAACCTCCCGCGGCCATCATAACATTCCCAACTGTTATATCGTGTAGTGCTACACATTATGCTACTTCGCACTTCACATAACTGTCCGTTGTTCCGTCGTTTGTTCGCGTTGTTTGCCCGCGTTGTTAGCTCCCCGGTGTGCACGCTGCCCGTGCACGCCCGCCCATCGTGCGTGCCAACACCATCTGCCAATGCGTTCTCTGTTTTCCCATGGCGGGCGGGTCGCCACGCCTACGCCCGTTTGTCTCATCCAGCGGGCGGGCGGCGTTCACCTGCGTCCGTTCAGCCTTGCCCGCGCGTTGTTGTTGTCTCCGCCCAACCGCCCGTTCCACTGTGCGCGTTCGCACATGCGCCCGCCCGGTCTCCGTCTCATCGTGCGCTCATCCATGTTTGTCTCCACCTGGTTGCCCGACCCATCGTGCACGCCCACCTACGCGCGCCCGCCCGGTTATCGACTCACCGTGCGCGCCCGCCCAGGTCACCCAACGCGTGCCCGGGGCGCCTCAAACCATCATGCGCCCGTCGCGTTTGCAGTTACTCCCCGAGGGCGATACATCTTCCTCCACTTGAAGTCGTTGTCGTCCTCGACAACATCCCAACTCCAAGCATCCATCGTACCTCCACCAAGTGACTAATTGCCACCAAGTCATCAATGTCCATGATCCTCGGTCAACTGCTACAATGTCTCCATGCTTCCATCCATCATGAAAGGTTGATCCTTTCAATCACCAAGCTGCATCTTCACTGCAACAATATGTCCTCCACCATGTCATCAGTCATCAAGTGTCCAAAGAGAACACTTATCAAGTGTCGAGTCAAGTGTTTCAAGAAACCCCTTCCTCCATCATGTGTCCAATGTGCTCATCTGCTATGAGACCTCATCAACACAATAACTCCATGTTGTTCGAAGTGCTCAGCTGTCATGATACTCCTCCTAATGTCAACACATCTCTATACACTTTGCGACCCCATGTCTGAACTAGTCGGGTGATCAGTCCAACCATCATGCCCAAACAATGAGAGTGAACATCCCCATGTCATCATCAGTCATTTCCCAAAACATCTGCCACATCCTGAATTCCATCAGAATAGTCCATGCTCAGGTCCATGAAGTAATCTCCATCCATCTGCAACATGCCATGATGCTTGATGCCAAGCCATCCCTGCACCATTATAACCTGCTCCAATGTTTAGGGGACTCATTGTCATGAGCAACTAACAATGAGCCCCATCTTCTTGTCAATCTAAGAAGATGTAGAGGGACGAGAGCTTGTAGGCTCTCTGTCACTAATTAGTTTGATCCACCTATCAGGATCTTCAACCTCCAATCTCTGCATGTAGGTCACCCGGTCTTCACCTGGTCTCATATATGGTTCATCCTCTTCATCTTCAATCACCTCTAGCCTTCTTGTCATGTCCAAGATGCTATCTGAAAGTGACTTGATGACTAAGAACTGCTCGGTAAGTTTTGTCTCTGCTTTGGACAAACGCTTACACACATCCTCCATATCTCCATCACTCCTCACCTGCATAGTTGCCACTTCATGATTCGGCCTAGTGACCCCAAAGGTAGGCACACCTATGGGTACATCTTCCCTTCCATCATATATATACAACTTCTTCAAGTGTGGAACGATCATCGCATCGTATTGCTTCATAAATTCCATCCCAAGTACGGCCTCATAGTCATCAATCCTCACAATGGTGAAGTCCACCTTTCTGGTCCAATCACCAAGTGTAGTGTCCACTTGTTCAGCCACACCTAAGACTTCATTCGGAGGAGAGTTCACTGTCTTCATATGTGCCTTGATAGGTACATATTTCAGCCCAACCTTCTTAGCAGTATCTTCTCCCATGAAATTGTGAGAAGCCCCACTATCTACCATAGTGAGTATATCAGCATCTCCCACTTTCATCCGGACATACTCCAACTGATTCCTCTTGGGATCCTTCCGAGAGAGCACCTCTGTAGCAGCAGTAGTGCTAAGTACCTGCATCATCCCCACAGAAGCACCTTCACCCTTTGTACTAGATTGTGCTATGGCAGCCGGCTTCGGTTTAGAAGGGCAGTTCTTCACCGTATGTGGCCCTGCACAAATCCAACACTTCAAAGGTTTCTTTCCCTTCGAATCATCAGACTTCAAAGTCTCTTCCTTCTTCTTCTCTTTCTGCTTATCGAACTTTTTCTTCTTGTCATCAGAAGTCTCATCATAATGTTCAACCAACCTATCAACTGTAGCAAAGGCTTCTTCAAGTGTCCTGATCCTTTGTCTCTTCACCTCATTGCGTGCCCAAGGTTTCAATCCAATAATGAAATTGAATACCTTATCTCTCTCCGCCATGTCAGGTAACTCAAGGACAACACTTGCAAATTCCCTTTGATAAGTCTGAAGGTTTCCGGTTTGCTTTATAAATTTAATCTTCATCCTAGCTTCCCAAGTTTCGTCTTGAGGACTAAAATGGGCCTGCAAGGCTCCTTTCATGTCATCCCAAGAAGTAATGTCGGTAGCACTTCCGTTTGCAACCTGGTACATCCTTCTTCTCCACCACATCTTGGCATCTTTTGTAAGGAATTGAGCTGCAACTTTGACCTTGGTCTCATCATCGGATAGACCCAATCTCTCCAAGTATTGCTCCATGTCCCACAAGAAGTTACCAAGTGTTTTTGCACTCCTTGTACCATCGAACGAATCCGGTTCCTTGACCTTGACATGAGACACTCCTCCACCTGAGCCATGCCTCACTGCCTTCTTCAACACCGCTATTTCATCCTTGGCATCGTCAAGAGCTCTCTTCAAGCTCATGATCTCTGCTAGACCCTGGTCCCTTGAAGCTTCCACGTCCTTGACCTTGTGTTCAAGTTGTGTACACATCAAATCCGTGTACTTATGTTGAGTTCGGAGTTCATCGAGCTCATCCTTTGTCTTCAAGAATGCCTTTTGTTCTTCTACAACAAGGTCAAACTTTTCTCCAAAGTGAGCTTCTAAGAAATCCACCCTTTCTATCACTCTCTGCATCAAGTCAAAAGTATCCACGGAACTACGAGTAGACCCGACATGTGATTCAGCCATTGCTAATCTCCTCTGCCTTTGTAACCGAGTTTCGACCATGCACCAGTTTCACCTGCAACCCAAGTCCTTGATTTCACACTTAGAGTGTTTCATCAACCTCTTTCCCTGCAAGAACCTGTCTCCACGGCCACTCCTCTGTTAACCAGGATATCTGCTTGATTCCAACTGCAATCGGTGTGTATGCTCTGATACCACCTGTCACGCCCCCAACCCTCGGTAGTCTTCCAACCATGCCGGCGGGGTGCGGCACCACCCCACTTTTTCTTTTTAACAATACTCAAGTGTGAGGACTACGCCTAATTCACAACCGAAACTTAGCTTGTGTTTCTCAACTAAGTTAAAATGCATTAATCCTTTATATCAATGATGGCCCATACTTAATCATTATCAACAGCAATATAAACAAGAATTGCACGATATAAAAGGAGGGGCAACTCCCGAACAGTCTGCCTGATAATATATAAAATATCAGAATTTCAATATTACATTCAACTAGTGTGCTTGCAAGATCAAGCCAACACTTAGTCTCCTTTTACATTACATGAGAATCTGCAACAATTACAAGTGAGCGGGTGCCTTCAACCGGCCACCAAGACGCTCAAGAGAACCTGCACAATTCTGCACAATTCGACCGAACCGCATCCACCCAATCTACCACTAATCGAGTTATAAGTGCCTTCCACAATTGCGCATGAGCTATGCGCTCATGCTGCACCAATCCTCTAGTGCGTAGATAAGAATGTGCACTTCGTGTGTTTGATCCACCGAATTGATCGATTGAATGCCAAAGCTCCATCTGCTCTGCGTATATATATATATGGGAGTTAACGTGAGGTTTGGTTGGGCGTAGCCCCACGGCCGACGCCCCAAACGCCTTACACGAAACCCCAACTCTTCACAAGTTATGGTTGGCCTGCATATTGTTACACGCCTTCGTTCATGGTGTATAAACCTCCTGTGGCCATCATAACATTCCCAACTGTTATATCGTGTAGCGCTGCACGTTATGCTACTTCGCACTTCGCATAACCGTTTGCTGTTCCGTCATTCGTTCGTGCTGTTCGCCCACGCTGTTAGCTCCCCGGCGTGCACGCTGCCCGCGCACGCCCGCCCATCGTGCGTGCCAACACCATCTGCCAACGTGTTCGTTGTTTTCCCATGGCGGGTGGGTCGCCACGCCTACGCCTGTTTGTCTCACCCGATGGGCGGGCAGCGTTCACCCGCGCCCATTCAGCATTGCCTGTGCGTTGTTGTTGTCTCAGCCCGATCGCCCGTTCCACCGTGCGCGTTCGCACATGCGCCCGCCCGGTCTCCATCTCGTCGTGCGCTCATTCATGTTTGTCTCCGCTCGGTTGCCCGACCCACCGTGCACGCCCGCCCGGTTGTCGACTCATCGTGCGTGCCCGCCCGGGTCGCCCAACGCGTGCCCGTGGCGCCTCAAACCATCGTGCGCCCGTCGTGTTTGCGGTTACTCCTCGACGACGATACACCTTCCCTCCCTTGTTATGATTTTAATTTCCATCTACCGTTTATCTCTCTGACTTTGATTTTTCCATTCTGATTTTGATTTTGTTTTGCTTTTGTTTTCACTGGTTGCAGATCAGTTGAAAGGCTTCTCGGTTATTGTTGCACTGTCGGACGCAAATATGCATTTCTAGTATTGCCTAGAATGTGGAGTTAATTAGTGTAGTGTTATTATCTTCTCTATGTATGGTGATCACTTTCGTTGTGATCATGGCAGGAATAATGTCATCAAATATGATGAGATTTAAATAAAATGTATACGGACTTATACCGTTGCGTTCATAAGGAGATCACTTTACTTGTGATCATGGCAGGAATAATGTCATCAAATATGATGAGATTTAAATAAAATGTATACAGACTTATACCGTTGCGTTCATATGGAAATAATGGTTCATAATGTTTTTTTTTCCTTCTTCGTAATCTCCTTTGTATCATTTTCTTTACTTTGTATCATTTATTTATATCTTGATGCTATATGTTTCTTTTATTTATTTATACCTTTCACATTCGAAATAGAAATGGGTGAAACCCTACCCATTTGGAAAGTCCGGGTAGATAAATCCTATTTTCAGGGATATAGAGATCTATTTTCAAGAGTTTGTCCACACTCTGGCTCAGTTCTTAGAAGAGATGGGTGAATGGAATTTGGGTTAGCTAAGAAATTCCGAGATAAGACATTGATGATGAGGTTGGAGTCACTGAATAGCTAAATAGAACCCAAATTCTAGGGTAATGCAAATTTAAAGCAAAAAAATTAATTCATTAACTGCCTATGATTATTTTTGCAAGAACCCTTGTATAAGAAGCCTGCTAATGGCTGTGCCTACTTAAAAGAGGCCCGATGGCTTTGGATTGTTCTTGTCCATTTAAGTTCTTATAAAATTCATATAGTCGGATTTGAGAAAAGGGAGTAATATTATTATCAAGTTTTTATCTAACCAAATGCCCCCCACATGACCAAGGAAGGATGAGCTCTTGGAGGCTTGAGAGAATATAGAAAAACAGATCATGGAATCATGTTTTAGTCATTGCACATTAGATTAGACAATTAGATATAAGTCCATAAAGCATTCTAGTTGTTTCCAGACTCGCTGCAAGTAGATACAAATTCTTTTTTCAAAAATTCAACATCAAAAATTCAACATTGTTTATTCGCTATTTCTATTAAGAAAGCGCATAAAGCTTCTCTGGCATATACCATAAATAAGCCATATGCTTTTTTAGGTTGTTTTCTTAGCTTTTCCCAAGCCATAGTGCTAGCCACATCCTAAAAATAGTTTTAGGGAGACATTTCACTCTCCACAGTTTTCTCCATCCTAAGAAATCTCAATACGCTGAACACCAAATAGAGATTCATATCCTAATTTTGTAGAGTGGCTAATAACTACCACATTAAACCCCAACCAACCTCTTTCTTATATGGAGAATTTTAATTAACCATACATGGGTCAATACCATGATTTATCAATATAACATGCTTAAAAAAATCATAACTCATTTTAAATGACACTGTTTATATGATATTCTTTTTAATTAATCAATTTAAATAAAAGGACAAAAATGACATAACTACTTTAGACATAAATCCCAATCTTTGATTTTTGAATACTCTTATGATATGCTAGAATATTCTAGGGAGGTTAAATCCCTACCATCCACTTAATAATAAAATGAAAACTAAGTCCTATTTCAAAATAGACATATTTATTAATATAAATATGTGATATAATTTTTAATAATAAAATTAATATTAATAATATAAAATATAATTGTGTTAATAAAGCTCTCCAATCCAATATAGTAGAGATATAATATCATATTTAATATTTTGAATCGGTTAATCTAGTTGAATTATTGGCATACCAAAACTTATTTATTTTTGAAAAAAAAATAATGTTCTTAGCTTCAAATCCAAGAATGTCTTCTTATTTCCTATTTAGGAAGAATAATTTATGATTTATCACCGACTCGTTTATTTTCTTTGAATATTTTCATATATACAAAGAACGAAATGAGCTGTTTTCAAAAACAGGTATAAATATGGATAAGGGTCTACGACACATACAAGAGCTAGCGTGAAGACTACATATGAATTCTATCATCGATCGATCATAGAACAAGCTGTCAACAATGATTTCTGTTTTATTTCCGGTCTCTATCTAAAGCATATTTTTATACCGAATATGTTGATGTCTATAAAATCATATATTCAAATTTTAATCTCTTAAAAGGGGGTGGAAGCACACTTTATTTTGATGTTTTGTTGGCGTAAACATCTTTACTTTTGAGGGACCTCGTGATTCAATTAGAGAGGAAGGGGGTGGAAGCACACTTTATTTTGATGTTTTGTTGGCGTAAACATCTTTACTTTTGGGGGACCTCGTGATTCAATTAGAGAGGACCTCGTGATTCAATTAGATTTAGGGGTGGAATTTGATGGGTATTTGGTTTGTTTTATATTTTAAAATTTCTATTAAAAAAAAATTTTGTGATTCAATTAGAAAAAGACTTTATGATTCAATTAGATTTAGGTTTCAATTAGAGAAAAACCTCATAATTCAATTAGATCTAGAATTTGAATTTGACGAGCATTTTGCTCGTTTTATATGTTTAAAAGTTCTATAAAACCTTTTTTTTTCATTGAGCTTTGAAATATGTAAAAATTGATTTTGGAAAAAGTCATTAATACCCTAGCTCGTTGTTGAAGAGCCACCTCCACACATTTATATCTTACGGTCACGTGTCATACGTGAAACCGTGTAAGTATTGTTTCAAGTTTTCAAACTACAATTTGAACTCCGCACCAGATGTTGGAATCCAATCAAACCACTTTAAGATCGATCAATCTACCATTTATGAATTATTAAAATGTCTACCTACTCAACATAGAGAAGGTGCCATCCCCTCGGTGCCTTAAATTCCACCCTTGCATTTAATACACTTTTGTGTGTTACGTAGGTGTTGTCCACCGTTTCAAGTTGGTGCAATTTTCTTTTCCCGATGCTGCTCATGTGAACCAAGAGTATTTTGGTCGATTCCAACTATAGATAGATTGAAGGGAGGAGGAAAAAAAAAGCTTATAGGGATTCAAATAATTTCAATTTTCTAGATGCCTTTGATGAATTTTTTGCGGTTTGTTTTGTATTGTATGTTAGTTAGAAATTGCTTATATATAAAATATTTGTCATCATTTTATTAGTGATTAACTAGTAATTATAGGAGATGGTTGCAAAAGAAATGCCATAAGGCATAAATTATAAGAAATTAAAGATAAAAATTAGTAAACAAAATTTCATTTAAAGTTAGAAGATAAAGAGAAATCATTAACATGGTGAAAATAAGAAGTGATCATAGAAACTCTAAAATCATTAAAGATAAAAATTAGTATACGAAATTTCATTTAAAGCTAGAAGATAAAGAGAAATCACTAATATGGTGAAAACAAGAAGTGATCATAGAAACCCTAAAAGAACCTTGTATGAGAAGTCAGTGAAGTTAGTTACTTTGATCTAATTTTGACTTCATGATTCATTTCCAACTTAGTGATCACTTGAGGCAAGAAGATGGAAAATATGGAATCCGAAAAAGCCCAATCCATTTTCTTCCTCCTTTCTTAAGCCCCAAGGCTACAGATTTTCCCTATAGTTCTCACCAAAATAAAAGCCTTATATCATTATCGTAATATCAAAATAAAGATATGTATCAAATTGACAAAGAACAATGATGGAGAATTGGCCCAATCCATTTTCTTCCTACTTTTTTAAGCCCCAGGGCTACATATTACATATTTTCCCTATAGTTCTGACCAAAATAAAAGCCTTATATCATTATCACCAAAATAAAGATATGTATCAAATTGACAAAGAACAATGATGGAGAATCACAAATTGGTGGAGAATTGCAAGAACTATAGGGATGGGATGCATGGATAGGATGTAGTAATGGAAGGGGTAGGGATCAACCTCTAGTGCCTTTGGTGGTCTATGCCTCTCGTTAGCTTGTGTAAAGGCTTGTGTAAAGATCAAATGCAATAATGGAAGGGGTAGGGATCGTGAGTCAAGGCCTCTAGTGTCTAGGCCTCGGCTTGTGCAAAGGGCCTCTAGTGTCTAGGCCTCCTTGTGCAAAGATCAAGGGGTAGGGATCATGAGTCAAGGCCTCTAGTGTCTAGGCCTTGGCTTGTGCAAAGGGCCTCTAGTGTCTAGGCCTCCTTGTGCAAGATCAAATATCTAAGATTTTTATTAGTGTTGAATTTAATTTGATTGGGTTATAGAATGTGCTTCTCCATGCAACTAAGAATATTCTAAAATATTTTATGAAGGTGAAGTCCCTCCTATCTACCTACCTAATAGTTATTAATAATTAAATTAAAATTTTGAAAGTCCTATTCCAAATAATTCATGGCTAATTAATTGGTTTGTAAATGTCAAAATTTGCCACCGATCATAATTTATGCAATTCTTCACATAAGATTTAGATAAGAATAAAAATTTAAATATGCAAATTAACATCCAAATCTTAGGAGAGTCAAGTCATCATCCAATTACAAAGTCAACACAAAGAAAATTCTTATACATCCAAACTTGTACAAATATCATGTCATCATCCAATTACAAAGTCACATAGCAAAATCCATAACAAAATAACATATTGAAAAAGAAAGAAAATTATATATATATATATATACAAAAATTAAACCTATTCATCGATAGTTTTGTTTTGGTGTTAAAGAGACTATTGAAAATATAATTAGATATTATATATATATAATTCCAGCAATATTTTTTCCCAAAAGGGTGATTTTATTATAATTATTTGTAATAACTTAGGTGGGAAAATTATCATTTAAAAACCCTCCCAACCAAGTGGGACACACTCATTAACATTTTTCTTAACCATTTTCCGTATATTTTCCCATTAAAATATATTTATTGAAAAATAACAATGAAAATGGAATTAAGAAAAAAAAAACATACAATTTGAAGAGGAGTTAGTAATTGATGAACAATTATTAAAAAAGGAATTATATTTATATATACTATATATATATAATATATATATATATATATATATTATATATATAATATTATAACAAGTTTAAACCAAATGCATATAAAAAAGATACAAGGTCAAGATTGTCTAATTTTATATCTATATTTTTAGTTTTAATACTGTTTTTTAATTTCCCAATGTCTTTCAAAATAATAAAAAAACAAAAAATTTAATTCGGCCACAATTGATAACATTTTTGAAATGATGAGAAAAATGCTTAATTATAAGTATAATTAATTTAAAGATACAATTTAACCAATATTACTAACTAACAAACTAACTGTAAATGATAATCCAATTGATTTCGTAATATTTTGTATGTAAATCATCATTCATAAGCCTATTAAAAATAATTAGCTTAAAAATAATTAAGTTATATCATAATAAAAATGCAACATTGTAAGTTATATTAGTACACGTTATATATATCATAAGTAATTTCAAAACTAATTAAAAATATTTAAATTATATTATAATAATAATCATCTATTTTTATAAGCATACTTTCTTACTTACACTAGTGATGCAATTAATTTATGGAGATATACATATGATACTTTTGGATATACATATGATAGTGATTCGTGGCAGCTTGTGACGAGAAAAATAAATAGCGAGGGTTGGAAGGAGAGATATGGTCGTGCAGAGGCACTGGTACTCGTCTTGAGTGAGCCGAGAATTCAAGAGCCTACTAAAATGTGGAGGATTTCTCGAAGTGACAATATTCGATGGATTGTTGCAGAGCAAAAGTTGAAAGTGGTTTATGGAGCCTTTAAAATGTAAAGATTCAACCTGGCGAAGCGCTTCAGATCAGAAGAAGAAGCCGAAGAAGAAGCCGATTCATCACGCGCATCCACTCGTTCAAGAAGAAGCCGAAAACCTTATATCCACTCGTTCAAGAAGAAGCCGAAAACCTTAGTAATAACATCGTTAGTGTTAACAAATCTCAGCACTCTGCACCCAAATATATCTAATCTCCGCCCAAAGGCGCAGTTCCCAACGCTAGGACCTCCCAATCAAAAAATATGTCACTGGAACCTTGGAGCATTTGTCTCATTGAAGGCTTTGCCGAGATCGTAGGTTGTTAATACAGCCAAGGCTGCACCCAAGCTATGGCCAGTGATTGTTACACTGAGTTCTTCACCCTCGTACAATTGCACCAGCCTTTGAACCTTCCTAACGACCTGATCCGAAGCCCTTCGCCCGGTTGAATCTTTACGTCTGTAAAGGCTCAAGAAAGCACTTTCAACTTTTGGTCTGCAGCAATTCGTGTAAAATTGCGTCTTCGAGAAATCCTCCACAGGTGTTAGTAGCCTGTAGGCCCTTGACATTCTCGGCCCACTCGAGGAGTGCCAGTGACTCTGTACGATACGACGATATCCCTCCTTCCAAGCCTCAATAATCCTCCACAGGTGTTACTGTTAGTAGGCTCTTGAGATTCTCGGCCCAGTCAAGAGGAGTACCAGTGACTCTGTACGATACGACGATATCCCTCCTTCCAAGCCTCAATATTTCCTTTCTCTCGTCACAAATTTCCACAAACCCAATCCAGCTCTCGCCTTGGAGCTCCGAGATCGTGCCCTTGCAGTGTTTGGATCTGGTCTCGCCCGTGCAGGGGTTTGGTTCTGGTATCCGTTCCATTGTGTGAGCTTATTGGCGGGATCAAACAGTGAGAAACCGGAGGAGTTTTTGTCTGCAACATGAAAACGCATGCGAAGAGTTTTTTCCTAATTCGGTTGGAACGGTAAAGTTTCGCAGTTTTCTTGGGAAATCAATCTCACGGTAGATCACAATTCAATCGTCTAATAACTGATCCTATGGTGTAAAGTGGGACAGAGTGGCATTTAGGGAAGTTTTTCCCGAAAGGAAACACTTTATGGCATAATTATTGGAAAGATTTAGGTTGAAAGTTTCTCCATTAATTTATTAATGGATAGAATCTTGACTGAAATCTCTCCGTAATATGCACTCTGATGGCTTTGGTTTTCACTTTGAAAATAAGGATCCTTGACCTGAAAGCACAATGAATTTTGGCTAAAATAGGCAGGGATGGAAATCCCTTTTGACACGAAGAGATAAATTAGGAGCACATTTAGTTATGGAGGTCTTAATGTAAATGATGAAGGACGAGAACCAAATTTCTTAATCCTGATATACATGCCGAAGGCCATATGCATATTCTAATTGTAGATGATTGAACCAATTAGAAACATTCATGCCGCTTAGCAATGGCCACTGTCAACTAGATACATAGAAATTGAAATTCAACTACCATACAATCTTTCAGAATATTGGCATTAGTTTCGAATAACCATGTAATTATATATATATATAATTTTCTATTTAAATTTTGAACTTGGAATAGATTGATTTGTGTGGTGAGAGTTTTTATTTAATCCAATTATTTTAATGGGAATAAATTGATTTGTGTGCGAGAGTCTTTATTTAATTTAATTACTTTAATGTATAAATAAGATTAGGTCCACAAATCATGTGAAACTTTTAGATTCATCCATGGTAATACACAGGATCTCATCAGAACTTTACAGTTAAGTGTGTTTGGGCTAGAATAGTATTGGGATGGGCGATTTTTTGGGAAGTTTTATTGTTGCATCCTCATCCCTTTTTTCATGGGATGCCCATTGAACCTAAGGGGAGGGGGCAACATCATGCTGACGTTAAATGCACTAGATCCCATCAGCAGTTAAGCGTGCTTGAGCTAGGGTAGCACCGAGATGGGTGACCTCTAAGGAAGTCCTAGTGCTACACCCTCCCCTTTTCCTGCGCGGTGCTTGTTGAAGAGGGGGAAGGTACGAGATCCTTGTGGGTGGAATCATACTAGCGTTAATGATCATATTAGCGTTAATGCACCAGATCCCATCAAAACCCGGCAGATAAGGGCGGTTGGGCTAGAGTGCATGGGAGCTAGGGTAGGCAGCCTAGTTGGTAACTAGTGAAGTGTTTGGTGGTGCGGGCACACGATGGAACGGGTGAGCTGAGTAAGGCGAGTTCGGGCGGGCGCTCGTGTACGAGCTGAACGAGAGGACAACTTGGTGGGTGAACCTAACGAGGGTGGTAGCAAACGTTGGTTGTGTGGTAGTTGTGCCGACGGGCGAGCCGTGTGGGCACGCCCAGCACGACGAAACGAAAAGAACAGGAGTTGGTGAATGTGGTGAAGGGTGAGCTAGGTGAGTGCGCCGGGGCATGGTGAAACAGAACGACGAGTGAACGTGCCGACGGAGGGTGAGTCAGGTAGGCAAACTCGGGCACGGTGAAAACGATAGAAGAATTTTGGCAGTAGGAAAGAGATACATCATAATATGCATT
This sequence comes from Pinus taeda, assembly GCA_000404065.3. NCBI lineage: Eukaryota > Viridiplantae > Streptophyta > Pinopsida > Pinales > Pinaceae > Pinus > Pinus taeda. The sequence continues at coordinate 105,156 of APFE030948525.1, read as the reverse complement.
AACTATCTTTTCATTCCATATAAAAATGATAAGACTCATCATAATGATGCATTATTAATGGGATAACTATCAATCATATATATATAATTTTAGTGTTTAAATCATTATTTTTACAATATTGTTTAAGGTTTTTATTATTAAATAATAATATTCATATTTTGATATATTAATAATTATTTTACATCACATTATATTATTTTTATTAATATAACCAAACATATAAATATTGATATTAATAATTATTTTAAATCACATTTAATTATTTTTTATTAATATAAGCAAAACATATAAATATTGAGGATGATTAATTTTTTCTTTTATTTTGAGTGGAAAGTTTCTAAACTATCATTCTTATTTAAAAGAGGTACTATGTTGGAGAATGCAACTTTTATTTGTTTTATATTTTTATTATATTTGAGTGTGAGGATTATTTGCAAGGAAAATTTAAAAATAAAATTTATGTTAATTTTATTTAGAAGAGGTACTATGTTGAAGTACGTAACTCTTATTTGTTTGATAAAATTTGATTGTGAAGATTATTGGCAAGAGAAATTTTAAGGATGGAAATTTATTTTAAAACTCAAATTTACTAGTCATCTTATCAATCCTTAATATGTAAACTGTAAATATTTGGCGATATTTTTGTAAAAATATTCAAACTTCTAATGCTTTTATATAGCCTCTATATTATATTAGTGATTTTTATGGGAAAAATAAAATGCAGGCGAATCATTTTTAGAAAAAATGGAAATTGGCCATTTTTTTCCTTAAAAAAGCATGGAATATTAGCCCACCTACAAATATTAGCCCCTAAAATTTTCTTTTATTATTGATCATTATTAAGTAACATTAGGCCCTCAAATTTTCCATGATTATTTGTTATTATTAAGTAGAATTAGTCTCTACAAGAAGTTTCTTCCTAGTCTCTAGCAATTTGTTAATTGTGGTTAGATGTAAGATATTCTCTTCAAGTACATGATTCCTAAATTGGTGTGATGCTCATATAGTTTCTCAATAAAGGATTGAGTGTCCAAGATAGTTTGTGTGGCATTTTAAATAAAATGACCTCATGACCATAGTCTATATGACATGTTTTGATTTATAGTAGTTCTTGAAGATTTTTGTATTTAGTCTCCACATGAAATGGATTGTGTATGTACCTAGATCTATGTAACATGAAAGAGGAATACAATTGTAAGACCTAGAGAGGCATGTATACCCCTTTATCATGTATCCTTAATGACTTGGCAACTTGTCTAGTTTAGTTTAGTAGTCTATGTTAGGGATTTCTTTAATGCTATGAGGAGTGGGCCATGTGTTGGCTAGATTCTCTATGAGTGAGTCATATTATTGGTTATAGACTCTAGGAGGTGAAGATTTATATTTAGGGGGAGTTCATCAATAGGTTGAATGAAACATGTATGCAAAGGACATATTAGAAGACTGGTTGTTGCAATAGTTGCGTATCCATGCATTCTAGTGAATGGTTGGTCCTTTATATGAGCATCAAAAATTTAGTGATGTTTGCATAATCGAAGTGTGAAGTGAAAGTGCCAAGTTGAACTAGAGGTAGACTTTAGTGATCAAGAGGTTCTTCAAGACATATTGAAGCATTTGTTATAGAGAAGAAGACATTGAAGACCTCATTTTATGAAAATTAAGACTAACTATTAAAAGGAAGTGTTGGAGTATGTAACTCCTACTTGTCTGTGTGTGATTATATTTGATCATTAGGATTATTGGTCTCTATTAGATGTATTTAGTCTCACGAGGAGTACCTTCATGTTCTCTAGAAGTTTGTTAATTCTCTCCAACTAGATGCTTCTTAGATTAGTGTAAGGTTGAGATATATTACAAGATAGCTCGTCAATATTGAGACAAAGCTTCTTATAATTATATTTTTACTTTTACATTGTTTAACTTTGATTGCTCAAACACAATTTTGGTATGTGATAAGTGTTTATTCTCTTATCTTAATGTATTATACCAACTAGAATGTGACATTTGATTATAAGAGATTAATGGTCTCTAACTTGTGTATTTCTCAATGAAAACATTGTCAAATTACAATATAACAACAATGAGTAATCATGTAACGAGATACATATTAAGATGTACATATTTCTCACTGTAGATCCATGGATATCTTTGGCATCAATTCTTTTCATTCTTACCAATATCCCTTTGTCTTATCTTTAGTCGTAGTTGTGGGCCGTGGTGTTCTTCCAACACCGTGTATTAGTAGTTTAGTGAATTTGGCCAAATGGGTAAAGGGTTATAGTTCAATGTTGTAAATCTGATCCATTGAGGTATTGTATATTAGTTGTATGTCGTGAATTTGATTCATTTAAGTATTGTATATTACCGTATATAGTGGAAATCACATGCATTCATTCTTGTTAATATCAGTGCATCTCTCATGATCCAAAGAAATGCTAAAATATATAGTGTCAAATGTATACTTTAGCTTTAGATCCTATAATATATATTATAGTATGTAAATTGTAACGTAAACCATATTAATTGATATATTTTTGAATTATTATTAATTAAATTTAATAATATTACTTTGTTGGTCATATTATATGTCCATAATATCTCCGTAGTTATATCTCATATATACAAATGCTATGGCATGTCCGATTCAAAGACATTTGATTTCAGGGCTATGGAGATTTTATTGTGAGTGCTCCATGCAATTTCAAACCAATATTTAGGATTCAGTAAGTCATTTGTTTGTTATGGTCATTTGTTTTTTCTTTATGATAAATATGTAATTTTTTTAATAGAAGCGTGTTATTGAAGGGTAATTTTTTAATCAACCTCTATTGGTGAAGGGTTAATTCATTATCAAAACATCACCCTTGAATGACAAAGTTTCAAACACAAAGTTCTTTGATGGGAAACATAAAGCCCAAAACATCAACAAGACAATGTTTGACAGGCAAAGAGGAATCCAAATTCCAACCCTGATTGGATATGCTTCAATTAACTTTTTTCTGATTGTACTCAACAACAAACTTTTCAAATATGTTTTTTTCATGCTTGCAATTCATGGGGGTGCACCTACAAAATGTAGTTTTGTATCTTTTTCTGAAAGAATAAAAATTGCAAATTTTTCTCGTGGAAAAAATAAAATAAAAATAAAAGAATTAAAATTAGAAAAATAAAATGAAAAATGTAGAATTAATAATTATAAATATAATTAATAATTAAACCAACATAGATCCATCTTAACTATATATCTACCAAGCGTCGAAAGAGATCAAATCTCTTGAAATGCAGACCTTCTTTAAAGTAAAAAGAGATTCAATCTCTTTAGGCACTTAGATCTAAAATTAAAATGAATCTAAACTAATATTAAAAAATGATATTAATTTAAAATTATTATTTATATCTATATTAACTTAAAATTATAAAATTATTTATATTTGTTAAAGTTTTAATAAAATTTATTTTTAAAACTTATGAATTTTTTATCATAGTAATAATAAAACAAATTAAAAATTCATATGAAAATAAAATAATTTTAAAGAATATATACTAATATACATATACATATATATATATATATATATATATAATTTTAAAAGACTATATATATATAACTTTAAAGACTATATATATAATATATATTATATAGAATATAATTTAAACAATAATCCCCAAATTAAACATTCATATGAAAGTAAACAATTTATTATATATATATTAAAACACTTATCCATGATAATACATCTAATGTTTTTTTTTTTGTAGGGATCAACCCTATATATATATATATCTATATCTATCTATATATATATATTATATATATATATATATATATATATATATATATATATATATATATATATATATATATATATAATATAATATATATATCTTTAAAATACTAAAAATACAACCATAAGAAAATAGCATTGGGAACTCAAAAATTATTAAGCATTATATAAAAGTTTCTTGAATTTCACTTCATTGAACATATCATCTAATTTACATGTTATTAACTAAATCATAATGAATTCATACAAAAGAATATTATAACAATATAGGTACCGTTCACTAGGAGACGAGAATCAAACTTGACTTGCTGGTAATTGCCCTCTTTTGTTGTTGGTCGCCTCCAAGTGTGAATGTTGACATACTTAATCCAAATGAAATGACCCACTGGTTGACCTCCCAACCTACTCCTTGGGTACTCCCCTTCCCCGCAGACCCTTGAGTTGCAATGGGGTTGTACAATGGAGGAATCTATTAGCTGGTAGAGGAAAGCAATCTTTGGCTTAAGAGTCCCCTCTCTAAAGTCCTCTACCTCACCAAACTCACTATAGCTCCTAGTCACTACTCTGATATAGTATCATCCATCCAACAATAGGGTAAATAAAAAGTCCCCTCTCCCATTTCTTGCCCCTTATTTTATAGGAATCCTCATAGGTGACACTTGGCAATTCATGCATAATTATTTATTTTTGATAATCCAATAATTTGATTATTCAACCACTCATGTGTCACTCTCTCATCAAGGATATCTAAAATTATTTACTTAAATTTTAATTTAAAACTAATATTTTTCCTCACCTCAACAAAATTCCTATTTCTTCTCCTAATTGTCTCTTGATCCCCCTTTTTACTCCTTAATTTGTGTTCATTACTAAAGTCAATTGATAAGTCAATATTTGATCCCCTATCTACTCCCTAATTTAACTCAAGTTATCTCTTAGATGGATATTCTTATGTTCGTTGATGCCACATGGAGGTTCTCTAAATTTTTCTAAATTTTAATTTATTAATCTTATTTTAATTCACCATCCTCTTCTCTTTATTAGGTTAAACTATTTTAGGATTAATATTTATCCTTACATTTATGTCCCTCTTTCCAGTTTTTACCTAATTAAACTACATTATCTACCTAATATTTTCCAACATGGGAAGGATAGAGTTTTTATGGTAAAATATTTTATTTCTTCCTATGTTCCTCTTAACCCAAGTTTTATTCTTGATTTAATTACCTCGGTTTCTAACATCATTTACCTTGATGTGAATTTACCTGGTTTTCATATTTTGATTATATTTATTAATTTATTTATTTTTAATGATTCCAAGGGTGCCAATATTGGTCGTGTTATTCAAGAGTTTCCCTTAAAGTTCCAAGGGTGTCATGCCTAAAAGTTTATTTTTGATGCCAAGGGTGCCAAGTTGGTCGTGCCCTTCAAGAAATTCCCTTGAAGTTCCAAGGGTGCCACGCCACTTGCCCTTCAAGCATTCAGTGGCTACGAGGGGAAGTATAGGTGCAATGACAGAGACTACTATCATTTATTATGTTGCCTGCTATAGTGAGACTAATGGTGCTAGGGATCAAGGAATCCACCTTGATGTGCGTCCCTCAGTAAAATCCTCATGAGTGACCCAACTTTGAGACCTTCCCTCATGACATCGTGATCTTCAAAGCGATGGTGTTTCAACCTTTCCAACCTATGTCACGGTGAGAGTGCTAGTGGTTGAGATTAGGGACATTGTCCCACCCATCCCATGTAGTTTCATCCAATTGTACAACCCCATCACCCATATGTGAGTCATTGGGGCAAGCAACTAATCTGTGCTTGCAACTACTAACATATCATCATAATATAGATAAACATATATAGCAGTTTCAAAATTAACTTAGAATTTCAAAAATAAAACATAAATTTTCATCAAACCAGGTGTCATCAACTCATCATATTCAAGTGCCTCTAGTGGTTTCCTGCCATACTCAATAATCAACAGTAACAAGGCTTCTCGTTGTTATCCATTGTCATAAAGCAACATCAACATCACCTAGTCATTCACATCATTGTTCATTATGAACCAGAACTAATGTAAGTAGGTAACATAAGGGACACATCCATCATGGCTATCATCATCATAACATCAACAGTAACATACACGTCCATCAAAGATATCAACATCGTAACATTAATTGAAAACATACCTATCCATCAGAGCTATCATCATCATGATATCAATAGAGAGAATACATATCCTTTACTGCCATCATAATCATAAATTCAATAGAGACCAAACATAACGATTTATGCTACAATCATCATAATATCAATAGAGAACATGCATAACCATTAATGCTACAATCATCATAATCCCAATAGATAACATACATAACCGTTAATGCTATCTTCATCATAATATCAATGGAGAACATACATAAACATCATAACCACTAATATCTCAACCACTAATAATAGAGTCATGTGCCTCGATCCTCAACTTGAGGTCTTCAAAGAATAACGTGTGGGCCTTAGGGATAAATAAATGTTAATGTAATATCATTGTCAGTCAACTACAAAGGGGCACTACATACACCCCTCTTAATAATAGACTTCATCTCGAGATCCTTGGAATAGGTAAGTAAAACGGTGACACATATCCTTGACATCCTCCCAAGTAGCTGAACTGGGACTATAATTTTCCCACTAGACCTTAACCTGGTCCACTAACCATTGTCTAAGCTACAAAGTTCATTGGTCCAACATGTGAACTGGTTTGGCCATTACTGTTCCCTCATCTAAAACCTGCAAATGAACATTGTCAATAACAAGTGAAGGATTTGAAATATAATGATGCAAAATAGAATTATGAAACACATCACGCATACACGCTAAAGCTGGAGGTAAGGTAAGCCTATATGCCACCAACCCTTTCCTTTCTAAAATTTTAAAGGTCGCACAAACCATGGAGATGATTTTTCTCCCTTTCCAGATATTATAAATATTTTTTTTTTGGGGCCTACTCTCAAGAACATGCTATCTCCCACTTCATAACTTCGGTCTACCCGATGAGAATTAGCATAACTCTTTTGTTGATCTTATGCTTCTTTTAGACTCCCCCTAATCATGGTCATTTGTTCTTCCATCTCTTGCACCACTTCTGGCCCTATTAATACTCGATCCTCTAGTCGGTCCCAACTAAGAGGTGTTCTGCAAGGTCTTTCGTGCAAGAACTCAAATGATGCCATCTTGATGGAACTCTGATAACTATTATCGTAAGAAAATTCCATGAGGGGAAAAACTCCTCCCATGTCTTTTGTTGGTCCATCACATACATCCGAAGCATGTCTTCGAGGATTTGATTAGTCCTCTTTGTCTGTCCATCTGTCTTAGGCAAGGAAAATTTTAAGGATGGAAATTTTTCTTGAAGTTTAGAAACAAAGGCGAATCTCATTAATCCCTAATATGCAAACTATAAAATGTTTATTGATATATTTGTAAAATTATTCAAATTTCTAATGATTTTATATATAGTCTCTATATAATGTTGGCGATTTTAAAGGTAAAATAATTTTATATTCTAAAATTTGGGCGAATCACCTTTTATAAAAAAATGGAAATTGGTGAATCTTTTTGTGGAAAAATCATGGAAAATTAGCCCACTGGGCGAACATTAGCCCCTAAAATTTTCCATGGTCTCAGGGTGATAAGAAGTACTGAATTTCAACTGGGTTCCCAAGGATTCTTGGAAACTAGTCTAAAACCTTCCTGTAAACACTATTCCCCTATCATATATGATCTTCCTAGGCACTCCATGAAATCTCATAATCTCATCAATACAAACTCTGGCTATTTCTGGTGCCTTATATGTAGTCTTAACTAGTATGAAATGGGTGTTCTTGGTCAATGTGTCTACCACTACAAGTATGGAATCATGTCTTCTTGAGGTCCTTGGTAGTCCCACAATGAAGTCCATTGATATAACTTCCCATTTAGATTTTGGTATCTCATGGGGTTGCAATAAACCTGCTAGATGTCTGTGTTAAGCTTTTACTCGTTGACACTCTAAGCATCTTGCTACCAAGTTTACGATGTCCTTCTTCATCCCTTTCCAAAAGAAGAGTGGTTTCAGGTTCACACTCATCTTCTTAACGCCAGGGTGCGCCATGTATACTGCATGATGTGCTTCATTCAATATTAATTGGTGTATATCTTCATTCGGTGGTACATATATCCTTCCCTGAAATCATAGTAGCCCATCATTATCAAGGGAGTATTCTTCATATTTTGGGACCGTCATTTCATCCTCCCTCAAACTTTTGCTAACCTCCTGAAACTAGGTGCCTTTAAATTGTAAATCAAGCAGTTTCTCCCTCAAATTTTTCTTTAAGGGAATCACTGAAAATATTCGAGGCATCCTACTTAAAGCATCAACCACCCTATTTACCATTCCTTTTATGTAAGTGATATCAAAATCATATTCACTAATTAGTTCAGACCATCATATTTGTCTTGCATTTAAGTGGTCTTGAGTGAATATGTGTTGTATCCCACAATGGTTAGTCCTAAGATCAAAATTCCTTCCTAGAAGTTAGTGTCTCGAAACCTTTAGTGCATAAAATATTTCTACCATTTCTAGATCATGGGTTGTGTAGTTTTCTTCGTGGGTTTAAAGTTTCCTTGATGCATCAGATATTACTCTTTCTTTTTGCATTAACACACAACCCAACCCTTCCTTGGAGGCATTAGTGCAAACCAAAAATTCTTGTTCCATATCTGGCACCTTCAAAATTGGTGTTGTTGTTAATAGCACCTTTAACCTTTGGAATGTATCTTCACATTTTTCAGTCCAAATGAATTTCTTATTCTTTATTTGGAGCTTGGTAATGGGGCTTTCTATCTTCAAAAACCCTTCAACAAATCTACGATAATACCCTGACATGCCCATGAAACTTCGTATTTCATGAACATTGGTTGGTGTTGGCCATTCCATATGGCATTGATCTTTATTGGGTCTACTACAATACCATCCCCATGTGTCCAAGATAATGAATATTGGTTTGGTAAAAGGAACACTTTGACCACTTCATGAATAATTGGTTTTCTCAAAGACATTGTAGAACTATCTTCAAGTGTTTGTCATGCTCTTATGGGGTCTTTGAGTAGATCAAAATTTCATCGATAAAGACATGAAAAAACTTGTCTAAGTAGCTCTGAAATATTTTTTCCATCAAACTCATGAAAACACCCAGGGCATTTGTCAGTCCAAAGGGTAAAACTACAAATTCATAATGCCCAAATCTTGTCTTAAAGGCTATCTTCAGGATATCTTCTTCCTTTCTTCTCAAGTGATGATATCCCGACCTCAGATCTATATTTGAAAACATAGTTTCCCCCCTCATTTGATACAAAAATTCATCTATCCTTGGCAGAGGGTATTGATTTTTTATCGTCACTTTGTTCAACTGGCTATAGTCAATGCACAGTCGCCAAGACCCATCCTTCTTCTTAATGAAAATCACAAGGGCTCCTCATGGAGATATGCTAGGTCATATGAACCCAAAGTCCAAAATTTCCTTTAATTGGATCTGTAATTCCTTTAGCTCTGGAGCCAACATACGATACGGTGCCTTTACAATAGGCTCAGTGCCTAGTTTAAGGTCAATGGTGAAATCAATTTCCCTTTTTTGGGTAGCCCGGGTAGTTCTTCAGGAAATACATCCTTAAATTCAAGAAGAAATGGATGTTTATCAAGGTTTTCAGAATCGCCCTTATCGTTTAGAGCTAACACTGAGAAGATTTGACATCCCTTTCACCTATATTTCATTATTTGCATGGAGGAGATGAACCTCAGGGTCACCCCTCGGTTCTTTCCCCTTAATGATTTTCTTTTCCATCATCGTATGTGAAATGTATAATCTTGTCTTTGCAGTCTAGGAGTGCCTAATGTTGTTCCAACCAATCCATTCCTATAACTTAATCATAGACTCCTGAAATTGTAGAGTACAAGGATACCTTGGTCCTACATACACCTAGGTCCACCTCACAATCCTTTACCATCCTTCCTACATTTCTTTCATACCACATGCCATTTCTACATGTTTAAATTCATATTGTGCAATTGGTTTATGTTTAATCCTTGATAATGCATTTAGAGAAATAAAGGAATCAGTAGCTCCCGGATCTATTAAAATGACCAAACTCATACCATTATTATTACCTAAGGCTTCCAACACAGTGGATTGGTGTTAAACCTAGCGATTGTTCACTACTGCATGGATGCAATGAGCCTTTCCAAGATCCCCCACCATAGTTTCATTCTTACTTGAGTTGATATTACTTGTCTTTTGAGGGAAATCCCTCTTGTAGTGAGGACCTCCACAAGTCCAACACCCCCTCTTAGGAGCTTGGCTCCTACTAACAACTGAACTAGGAATTGGCCTGGAACTCTGCTGGAAAGAGCCAGGCTGTTGGGATCAATGCTGAGGAGGTGTGACTTGGTGTTGTCGCATAGGTCAGTGCTGTTGTGGTTGACAAATTTGTTGAGGTACCATGTGCGAGTGCTAAGTTGGATGCCTATATGGAGTTCTTTGATTTCCTATTGACCACTTTTGATGATTTAGCACAGGACCCCTTTGAAATTTCTATGCTCCATACTATTTCCACTTGTTACTCCTGATCCTGTGGGCCTTGTTGACTTACTAGGTCCACTGCTCATGATCTCCTCCTTTGCAATGATTTCCTGATGAACTGCCTCGTGCAAGGTGCGAGGCATTAAGATTATAATCTTGGCCCGAATTTTAACATTTAGTCCATACACAAATTTGTTTACCTTGAGCTTTTTTGTGTTTAAGTGAGGGGCATAACAGAGTAATTCCATGAAACGAGCCTCATACTCTGGTAGTGAGTGACTCCCTTGCTTTAATGCATTGAATTCATTTAGTTGCCTCTCTAGGAACTTCTCTAACAAGTAATGTTATCTAAATATTTCTTCAAATAGTTCCCAAGTTACTTCTGATATATCCATCCCCAATTGGGTTAATAATGTATTCCACCAAAGTAGTGCGTTTCCCTTTAGTTGGAATATACTTATCTTGGCCTTCATATTTGAGGTGTAATCTCTCAGGGTAAAGCACATAGCCATGTTTTCTAACCATGTCTCTGTAGATTGACCATCTATGGACCCCCAAAACTCCGAAAATTTTACTTTTTCCAAATCTTCACGTACATCATTTATTGTATTGTTTTGGGATGCTTCGTTTTGTATGACATGTCCTCCATGCCCCTATTCCAAACAGTTTATTAATGCCTCAGACATATGTTGGAATGATCTTATTAAGTTCAACACTTCTCTAGCTGGTATCTGTTCTAGTATTGTGATTTTTCCCCATCATTGGGTGTGGTGGTAGGAGTCGGTTGTTGTGGTGGTGCCATGTTGCACCCTTTAGTTGCACTCCTTTTTGTACCTATTCTAACCATGGTTCACCAATGAATCTTGCCACAATTTAACACAAATTTTCCTTATAAGATAAAAAAATCAGATAAAATCATAACTCATTAGTGGTTCTATAATTTACTGTTATGTTTATATACTTCCAAAGGAGATTTATGCATTTATAAGTTCTTGATTATATAGCTCGCCTATCAATTTCAAACATTCCTATAAGATTTAGTCAAAAGAATACCATAAATATACTCAAATAGTATGCTTAGATTACATTATGTCATGTGAATGGTAGAGGTGGTTGATAGCATTATCATAACATAAACTGGGAATGTCCTTAGTAAAAGAGATAAAATATGTTTCTAATGTTTCATGATTATATGAGCTTAGCTATCAACAAACACAAAATATTGGATGTTGAAATTTTAGCTCAAAATGTTCATCAAAAGGCATAGGTGACCGCCACAATGAAATTTTGGGAAAAGGGGTTACTTCAAGAAAAATCACTCCTCCAAGATGGTGATACTCTCTCTTCTAGCCACATGGGGGTTTCTTTTTCTACTCCTCTTCTTCTTAGTTTTATGTTGCAATACTTCTTAATAGGATAGATATCATACTACATATCGCTACAAGGGAGTGGGTTCATCCAATAAGGGACAACGGTCATGGGGAAGGGGAGATTTGTGCACTAGACTCTAGATATCATCTCACTCTTTGTTGGCATAATAAGATAATCAAACCCAACTATTAGACATACCCTTATCACAGTTCGCTTAGGTAAGAGTGAGATCTATCATGGTGCCGTAGTTGGCTCAGTGGTTGAGGACATCTTGAAGTAGACAATCTTTTCAGAGATTTTGGGAGCTGGTACACTATTCTAGACTAGAATTGGGTGAGATCATTGCTAAAATCCAATCCCAGACTTAGTTGCTACACTCCAATCCCATTGTCTACTCCAAGGTGAATAGATGACTCAGAGGAGGTTGTGATTGCAATCTAACATTTGGAAGGTAAGAAAAGCCAAGGAAACCCTTAATACAACTACCAATTGCAAAACTTATTCAAAAATATATCTTTTTTTTTGTTTTTGTTTTATATAAATAAAAATACAATAATAATAATAAATTCCTAGCTTGCGTTTCAATTCTATCTTCTAACTTTATGCAGTATACCTATATTATACTCCAATATAGTTTACCCCCTTATTTTTTTGCAATAATATCACGAGGTTATTAGAAACATTTTGCAGACCTACAGTTTGCTATTTCCATATTCACAACAGATGAGGAAAAATTCCATCAGGGACTTATCCAATGTAAGTACTTTTGACCAAGAACCCCTTTATTTATTCCAGATTTAATTACATATCATATCACTATTTTTCTTTTGGAGCAAAGACACATTTTCTAGCTGTTATAAGGTAAAATTTCTTGCTGGAAAATTTCCTAGATTTTACCACTAAGGGGATTTGATCCATGCTTTCTGTAACTAGTTTCGAAATTGATGAAAACTCTAAAATACTTGCAAATCCAAAGATAGTGATAATTTATTTCCACCCACAAATGCACCAATTTAGTATGTTTTAACACTTGTGAGTGGTCCCTAAAGTGCATTTTTCTCGCTATTTTCTACAAATTTATTTATTTATTTATTTTTATTTTTTAAAATTTGGTTCTCCCTAACAACACCTTTCTATTTGGTACCATGCAATATATTTTGTCACATATTGATAATGCCATTCAATTTTGGGAGGATGCTGATGTTAAGGTTAAGGATTTTGATCCTAAAAATGAATATAGTGAGTGAGACTTTCTACGAAGATACTGAATGAAAATTTTGCTTATTGTATTGAATCTTTCCGGATGTATATTGATCCAACCACCAAGGAGCCTTGCAAAATACGTTACAAGACATATGTTATGTGCCTTTAAATATGAGATCATTTAAGATGGATTTTTTATCTGTGCATTCATGAATGTTTAATATCAACTTGCATTTTGTATTTATGAAAAATATGTTCTTCATATGAACATACCCAGTTTCAAAGATGTGCACATTTATTTGATATATAAACTTTCCTTTGTTACTGGATCCATCTATGGAGGATCTGGGAATCATGTGTCCACAGGTCTGGACACCTAAAATAAATTGTAAAAAGCAACGTTTGGAGCCATGGAATCTTAATTTTTCTCTATAAAATAATCTCCCCCCCATTCAGAGATGTGAGTTTTTTGTGTTTCTGGTTCATGTTGTTTTTGATGAAATACAAATATACTATTTTTTCTAAAATAAAAAAACATAAAATAAAAAATAAAAAAACATAATGTTTGGGCCCTGAAGCCTTTCTTGTGCCTTTAAAATATCTCCTCGTCCCCATCGTAAAACACACAAATCTGAATTTTTCATAGCAGTCTACATTTTTGGATTTGTCTTACGATTTAGAGTGATATATACTTGAATTTCACAAATTTACTTCATTGCTTGCCATTATTAATTTAATTTCCCCAATTTCCCCATCTGGCATGTCAAATTAAATGTCAAAAAGGAATTTATGTTATAATCAGAGCGCATTCCTGTGAGTCTTCTTCATTTTGCTTACATTATCATTTATTTAGTGTGGTGCCCAACAACTATTGCGAAACAGGCAAATGCTCCATTCATTCATTCCCGCAATTGTCACATCTGTTTGGTCCACTAACTTCGAAGACATCTCTAAATCCACCTACATTTCTAGGTAAGCCCATGGCCTTGAACTTGCTGGTTGCAATTTTTTTTCTTTAAAATATTTTATTGAATGAATGGTGTACTTCTAGTTCTAAGTAAGCCATCTAACTATTAAAAAATGGAGTTTCCTGTTTGCTGACCAAAGAAAAGAACTTTAAAAAGAAAAATAAAGCTCAACAATGGTCACATTGAAACTGTTAAAAAGTGGAGTTTCATGTTTGCTGACCGAATAGAAGAAAGCTAAAAAGAAAATAAAGCATAGTAAAAGTCACATTGAAGCTTCTGCCTTGCTACATAATCAACAATGTGAATCACCTTTAGTGGTGGCTATTCCATTAACAAAGTCGATTTGAATAGTGCACAAACCAAAACATAGGTGGGCATAATAAATCAAAGCTCTGCCCTGATTAAAGGATTTAATAAAAACTGTAAACAAGCATTATAAATCAGAGTTATGCCCAAAACTAATATCTAGAATTTAATAGTAGATGGGAATTTTGCAATCTATTGTATCTAACGTCGAAAAAAAACCAGAACGTAACTGTGAGAGAGAATATCAAGTTCAATTTTCCTGTTGAAAATGCCCATCATTAAATTCATGCAATCTCCCATCTGATATCTACTTTTTCAAAGTTTCTCAAAATGTTATAAATGATAATGATGGTATAAATATTACCAACAAATATAAATTTTTATTTTTTGGCCAAAACTAGACCATAAATCAAGTCTGCAAAGCCTTCTTAAGGGCTTTGGTTTGGCATTGAATGCTACTTGCAAGTAGAGGCCAACGTAATCTTGAAAGGTCTTGACAGGCTACAATTTTCCTTTTAGTTTAATTCTAACTGTATTTCCAAGGCATCCAGGCACATCCATGACTCTCTTCCTCATCAAGGCAACAACACCATCTGTCCTATGTTGAACTTAATCAAATCAAGATTACATGTGAGCTTGACCCATTTTTTTTTTCCTTGCACTTGGTAAAGGCAGACTCTAGCTTAATGCCCACATTCTTGAAAACCTTTATCTCCTGGTCCCACTAATTTTCTTAAGATCCTTGCTTTGTTTGAAATCTTCCCATGATAGAATGTTCTCAACCACCCCACATTTTGTCGATGTAATTACCAAAAAAAGGGCTACCCTTAGACATTAGCCATTACAAGGCTCGCTTTGATTAAAAGTTAGTTTTAATATAAAGAGACGAATAATCTCTCATAAGACTCTTGAGTACTTTTATTTAACAATTTTTAAGAGATTTCACACTATCCAAAGGTGTTTTTGACGAGTTGTTAGTGTCTCTTTTGTTTGGAAGTCAAAATCAGGATTGTTAATAAGTTAACAAAACTAGTCATGCATGCATGGGCCCATATGTCTCAAGGGTTCAACATAGATCTGATACCAAGTGTAAGGACCAACATATATATATATATATATATATATATAGATATACTGAAAATACAACCATAAGAAAATAGCGTTGGGAACTAAAAACTTATTAAGAATTATATAAAACTTTCTTGAATTTCACTTCATTGAACATATCATCTAGTTTGCATGTTATTAACTAAACCATAATGAAGTCATACAAAAGAATATTATAACAACATCAGTACCGTTCACCAGGAGACGAGATTCAAACTTGACTTGCCGCTAATTTCCCTCCTTTTTTTGATCACCTCCAAGTGTGAATGTTGACATGCTTAATTTGAATGTAATGACCCACCGGTTGACCTCCCAGCCTACTCCTTGGGTACTCTCCTTCCCCGTGGACCCCCGAGCTGCAATGGGGTTGTACAATGGAGGAATGTATTAACTGGTAGAGAAGAGCACTCTTTGGCTCAAGATTCCTCTCTCTAAAGTCCTTTGCCTCACCAAAATCACTATAGATCGTATTCACTACTCTAACATAGTCTCATCCATCCAACAATAGGGTAAAGAAAATGTCCCCTCTCCCATTGCCTACCCCTTATTTTATAGGAGCCCTCATAGGTGACACTTGACATTTCATGCATAATTAATTATTTTTGATAATCCAATAGTTTGATTATTCACCAACCCATATGTCACTCTCTCATCAAGGATCTCCAAAATTATTTACTTCAATTTTAATTTAAAACTAATATTTTTCCTCACCTCAACAAGATTCCTATTTTTTCTCCTAATTGTCTCTTGATCCCCCTTTTTAATCCTTAATTTGTGTTCATTACTAAAGTTAATTGATAAATCAAGATTTGATCCCCTATCTACTACCTAATTTAACTCAAGTTATTTCTTAGATGGATATTCTTATGTTGATTCATGCCACATGGAGGTTCTCTAATTTTTTTTATTATTAATCTTATTTTAATTCACCATCCTCTTCTTTTAATTAAGTTTAACTATTTTAGGATTAATATTTATCCTTACATATATGTCCCTCTTTCCCCTTTTTACCTAATTAAACCACATTATCTACCCAATATTTTCCAACATGGGGAGGGTAGAGTTTTTAAGGTAAAATATTTTATTTCTTCCTATGATCCTCTTAACCCAAGCTTTATTCTTAATTTAATTGCCTCGGTTTCTAACATAATTTACCCTTGACTTGAATTTATATGGTTTTCATATCTTGATTATATTTATTAATTTATTTATTTTTAATGATTCAAAGGGTGCCAAGATTGGTCATTCCCTTCAAGAACTTCCCTTGAAGTTCCAAGGGTGTCATGCCTAACAATTTATTTATGATGCCAAGGGTGCCAAGTTGGTCATGCTCTTCAAGAAATTCCCTTGAAGTTCCAAGGGTGCCACGCCACTTGCCCTTCAAGCATTCAATGGCTACGAGGGGAAAGTATAGGTGCAACGAGAGAGACCACTATCATTTCTTATGATGCCTTATATAGTGAGACTAATGGTGTTAGGGATCAAGGAATCCACCTTAATGCGTGCCCCTAGGTAAAATCCTCATGAGTGACCCAACTTTAGGACCTGCCTTCATGACATCATGATATTCAAGGAGAAGGTGTTTCAACCTTTCCAGCCCAAGTCACGACAGAAGTGCTAGTGGGTGAGATCAGTGACACTATCCCACCCCTTCCATGTAGTTCCATCCAATTGTACAAATCCATCACCCATATGTGAGTCATTAAGCCAGGAAACTAATTTGTTCCTACAACCACTAACATATAATTAGAATATAGATAAACATATATATCAGGTTTCAAAATTGTCTTAGAATTTCAAAGACAAAATATAAATTTTCATCAAACCAGGTGTTGTTAACTCGTCATATGCGAGTTCCTCTGGTGGTTTCCTGCCATACTCAATAATCATCAGTAACAAGGTTTCTCATTGTTAGTCATAGTAATAATAGCATCATCAACATCACCTAGTCATTCACATCATTTCTCATTGTGAACCAAAACTAATGCAAGTAGGTAACATAGGGGACACATCTATCATGGCTATCATCATCATAACATCAATGGAAACAACATATCCATCAAAGTTATCATCATCATGATATCAATAGAGAGCATACATATCCTTTACTGCCGTCATCATCATAAATTCAATAGAGACCAAACATAACCATTTATGCTACAATCATCATAATATCAATAGAGAACGTGCATAATCATCAATGCTACAATCGTCATGATCCCAATAGATAACATACATGACCATTAATGTTATCTTCATCATAATATCAATGGAGAACATACATAAACATCGCAACCACTAATAATAGAGTCATGTGCCCAGATCCTCAACCTGAGGTCCTCAAAGAATAATGTGTGGCCCTTAGGGCTAAATAAATGTTAATGCCATATCACTGTTAGTCAAGTATAGTGGGGCACTACATTTTTAAACAATATAAATAAATATTTAATATTACAATATCTGTATCAATCTTTAAAATTTCTTATAATTAATGAATTTGTCTATTTTTATGGTTTTATTGTTATTATTATTATTTAAAATAAATTAGTTGGTTCAAAACGTCGACCAAATACTAA